>JAUCBJ010000263.1:0-29261 GCA_032718475.1 Nemertoderma westbladi | reverse complement strand
CCCCCCATCAGTAAATGGCTAGCTTTCGCTTCTGCTTTAACCTTGTCGTTAGCTTTCGGTAATTGTCCTCTTTCAGAACTATCCATATTTCATGTAATAGCTGATTTTAATCAAATATTATAATTAATTAATTTAATAAAAATTAGCTAATGAAAAATTATAACATAAATTTTGTAGTGGTTCGTCCATGCTGGATCCAAAAAAATGATTTCAAGAAATTTGGACTAAGAATGAGGGACTAGTTAGTATTTTTAGAAAAATAACCAATTACGCCTCCAGCCGCTAAGGGGAGGCCCCCCCCCTCCCCCTAACTAATTATTTTCTGCAGGGTATAGTTCCTTAAATAAACAATTTAAGGACGCCCATCTAGCCCCTACCCATTTAAATCATTACTTTATTGTTGAATAAACCATTGAATTAACATTTAGATAATAATATAATTATAAAAATACATATTACAAGAGTTTATTATTATAAATATTTATATTTAAAAGTTTACGCTGTTTAAATGTTTCTCTTTATTTTAATGTCCTTTTAATAGCCTAACAGTTTCACTCAATCCAACTCTGCACAACGGCTATCCAATGTTCAATGTTTCAACGCCTTCCTCCATGCGCTCATTAATTTCGGTTCGTCGCTGTGACCCGTCATTTTGCTAGTGAGTTTCACCGCCATTTCTATGGAAACATAAAATAAACACACTTAATTAAATCTCTAGAGTCGTTTAAATCAACAATAACAATAAATGTTCCAGTAGTTTTTTCATATTGCGATGCGCATGCGCAGTATTCTATGGAAATATAAAGAACAAAAATAACTATAAAAGGGCGGCGCAGGTTCAAATCCAAGTAATGGATCTATAAATTTCGCACTGTTGTTTCCCTAATCAAGACTCTTTAGTCATTTGGTTTCGCAAACCCAGGGGTAATATTATAGAACATTGGCTTCTGCTATCGTTGTAAATGTAGTTAGTGTGGAGCTAGTGAGTTAGTGTAGTTAGTGTGGAGCTAATCCTCCCTGTGTTATAGGTAACAGCCGCGAGAGAGGAGCATTCATGTTGCCTCCATTGTCTCGCGTTTAACGTTCACCGACTAAAGGAATACTACGTAAGATAATTAATTGATAGACCCACCAGCTGCCTCCTTAGAATCATCTTGGTTATGAGTTCCCTCGGCCATTGCGGCTCGCTCTTCCATCACCTCCTTGTTGCCGGTGTAATGCATATCGTGGTACTTCCGAACCACATGGTGCCAATCTAATACGTCATCCAGTTTAACTGGACCAGCCGCTTTAACACTTCGCAGAAACCCACCTGTCAATCAATCAAGAATTAATCGTTTAATAAGTTTAACATAACATCTAAAAACCCAGAATATCAGGGATTTTTTTCTAAATATGTTAGTGGAATTTATAAATGAAAATAGCGATTTCTAAATTTTTTATACTTGTTTAGAAATAATTCTAAAACGAAATATTGAAAACAACAAAATTAAAATTATAAACTTTACTAGAAATCGTTTGAAATAAAAATATAAATCAAAATGTAACATTTACCATATTATATATTTATTAAAAACATATTCAATGTTTGTTCTTTCATCTCCATCAGCTTCATTTGTACCAACTTCTATAATATCAAATAATCTCATTGTTTCTAAGTATATTGACATAGTCTGTGTTAAAGTCTAAGAATGTTTCACTGACATTCCCATAATTTTTTAGACTTCTCAATTTGAAAGATAATCTATAAGGTACTTATTGTACTGTCAACATCCAATGATGTGGAATATTAATTCCTTCACAATTAATTATTAATGGCTATAATTTAGCAAAGCTGTATTAAATAGGGTAGAAGGCTAATTAGTTTAATATTTAGAATCTTTCAATAATATTTTTTTTAAAATACAGGATGTACGGCATCGTTCGTTTGAAAAAGGTAGAAAACAAGCAATACAGCAGTAATATGGCCTAATTTTCACTTTTCAAAATTCACCTTTCAAATTCGCCATTCTGGGCAAATCATTTTGGTTTTCTAAATAAAATTGGGATTTTTTAAAATTTTTCTAACCATTCACTTTTCGCGGTTAACAAAAAAAAACCTGTGTACAACATTCGTGTTTGGAAGAACCTACCCTGTATTTTCACTAAAATTCAGTTTTGAGTAAAAATCGTTTTAAAAAAATCGTTGCAAAATATAGTTTTATAATATATTTACAAAAAACTACATAGTTCGTATAAACTATAGACATCGATTAAAAACTTGTTCCGATTAATCTGGGCGCAACCAGTTTGCGAAGTTCTGTAGTTCCACTAACCTTCCGGCGCTACTTGCGTTCCTCTACGCACCACGTTCCGCAACCACGCGTTCCCTGCTGCTTGCATATCTACTGTTTTACTCTCTGTAGATTTGCGATGGTTTGACATATCATCATCCGCACTGGTCCCAATAGAAAGCTGCCGGCCGCAACATTTACCTGCAAAAAGTGAACACTGTGAGAACTGAAAACTGTAGGATAGACTAAGTCTTAGTAGCTATTTATTTAGTAGGTCTAGTTCCTAAATAATATTATGCGTCAAAGAAAAGTGCCGCATGTGGATCGCCTTTCCAGGATTGATTGGAATTACACCATGCCCTGGAATATAGTGTCGTTATTCTGGTACATGCCCCCCCCCCCCCCCCCCCCCCCCTTCTTATCATCTTATCTTTCTACAAATCTTAATGAGATTGCATGAAATTTGAAACAGAGATAGTTTCACCTCCCTCCTCCTTGCTGGGTGAGCCAGAAGAATTGTTATTTTTGCTTACCTTCTTTAGCTATAAGTACAAGGTTTGAAAAGGTCTCCGGCGATATTACACCAGTTACACTGCAGTTATTCTTGAACCTTATCGTGAATTGTTGGTACCGATGGAAAGCTGACCCTGCAAGGATTCCAAAAATGTAAAAACATTTGAATTTTGGTTGGGAAATACCTGAGATATGAGCTTTCAAAGGTTGCATGGTTTTGCACCTGCGGAGGCTGTTTTATTCTATTAAATAAAAACACCATATTCTAGAACATTTTGTTTATGAATGAATAGCTACATAATAATAGTATGTTTAAAGAAGCATTGCATTGTTGCCCAGCTACGTATGGGATAAACAAAATGTTCTAGAATATGGTACATTTATTAAATAGAATAAATGGCCTGCAGGGGAAGCAAATACATGCAACTTTCGAATGCCAATAACTCAGCTATTTCCCAAACAAATTCAAATATTTTTACGTTTCTGGAATCCTTGCACGGTTAGCTTTCTATTGGTACCAACAAATCACGATAAGGTTCAAGAATAACTGCAGTGTAACTGGTGAAATATCACCGGAGACACCTTTTTTAAACGCTTTTAGCTAAAGAATGAAAGCGAAAATAAAAATTTGTCGAAAAATGTTACTTGTTCTTCTAAAATCTACGCTAAAGTTTTTACGACTTGTGAGTGCGTATAGATGACTTGCAGAAGTTAATAGCCACAGTAATAATCTAGATGGGGTCAACCCATAAGAAATTCGCAATTCATCCAAACAATTTTTTTTATTCTATATTAACTTTGTTAATAATATGTTATCTATAAATATTTATTATGGGCATCACTTTCAATTTCCTGTTTCTTTCCTTAGCAACATGGATTTTACATAGCAACAAGGCAACTAATTGGTGGGGTTTTCTACAAACTTTAGTACAATGACTATCGATTGACTGAACTATGCACCACTACATTACGTTACCAATTTAGTTTCCGGGGCAACGGAAAATTGTACAATAATTTCCTCATTTTTACTATAATTTTCGTTGCTATAAAATGGGAAGCTTATTAACAATAGGCCTACTTTTCTTCAAAACGGGTGTATCAGATTTGTCGACCGCAAAAAACCCTTATACCCAAAGTGAATACCCAAAATAACCAGCCATAAAAACACCATACAAACCTCGGCTTAGATACAAGGAACGGATTGCGTAATACACGTAAACAATAAGGTTGAGGGGGGCGGGGGTTGGTGATCGTTTGTTTGTGTCCCGGATTAACTGGGCCCTCCCAAACTTCCATTCAATATCTGCTTCTTGTTGAATCCTAGAAAATAACATTGTTATTATAATGTGCATGTTGATTGGTGTGAGTCAAAACGGTGTCTGGACAATTGCGGCCCTTGATTTCAGATAAAAATTTCGTCCTTTCTGTCAACACCTCGTACGTTATTATAAATAATTCAGCACAATGTTGAATATAATCATTCATTATCATTACCTTTGGTAAGTGTCGGACATCATTGCAATGAGAAGATTAACCAATACGATAACAGTAATAATTAGATAGAGACCATAGACGACAATGAGTACACCTCTTATCCAAAATGGAGTGCACTGACTCGGTTGTAAGAATGATTCTGGGAGTTTGTAAGCTTCGGATGTTGGCAGCGTGCTGTAGTGCTGCGAATACCGCGCAGGGTCAGTGTAGCCAAACAACGCGTAATACAAGTTTATTAGCGTGTTTACAAACAGCAGGTCTCCGACTATAAGTCGCTCGGATTCGTCCAAATAGAAGCCCGGATATCCTTGGTCCTCGAGGAATTGCCGGCAGTGTTTATCCGGGTAGGCGGGTTGCAACATTGCCGCGATCTGAAACGCGAAACCCAACCAAAATATAAAAAATATAACGATGAATCGAGTTAAATCCTTCATTAGATCGAATATAATGATGGCGTACGGGCCGAAAAGGTGGTGGAAGGATAGGTAATCGAGGATTGTGAAGGAAGCCAGTAGGATGCAGACACCCATTAGTTGATTACGGACGTAGATTAGATCGTAGCGGTTTTGTACTGGGCACGCGGGGGGTATACATACGAAGGCTATGGCGTGCAACGACCAGGCAACGGCCCCGAATGTGAGAGTCGCAATCCGGACGTATCCGAAAGGAGTTCGTTCTCCGGATCGAGTCAATTCCGATACGAGATTGCCGGAGAACCACGCGAGGAGGAGCCATTCATTCCATACTAGCATCATATCGGTGTCTAGTTTGTCCAGATTCTGAAATAATAAAAATATAATAATATTTTATCAAGTAAATTTAGACTAATTAAATTAATAATTTAATTGATCAATTAATTAATTTAATTATTTATTACATGGTAAATAATGTAGAACATTATTTCACTATACTCGAGATGTTTTATTTACCGAGCGTAGCGAGCTTAATAAAGAATCGAGAGCATAGTGAAAATATGCTCCACGATATTTAACATGTAATTTACGTAGTTTCATTTTAAATGGAACATTATTTTCACGACGTTATTAATATATTAGTTTCATTTAGGTTTCTCAAGTTAAGCATTATGGCATATTGGAAAACATGAATTTTTTTTAAATATTGCCTATTCTAGAACAAATTAATGTTTCTTCATTATGACTTCCCTCTCCATTATGTCACTGAACTTATACAAAAATAAAACATGTCAACATTTAGCTAGCATATATATGATTTTTTAACCATTTTAATAAAGTTCCAGTATAAAG
The DNA here is from genome assembly GCA_032718475.1 of Nemertoderma westbladi. NCBI lineage: Eukaryota > Metazoa > Xenacoelomorpha > Nemertodermatida > Nemertodermatidae > Nemertoderma > Nemertoderma westbladi. The sequence goes on along the minus strand of JAUCBJ010000263.1, from coordinate 23,716 downwards.
AATTGATTCTAGAACATTTATAATAATTGCTAAAAACAGCTCACATTTCTAAAAATTTATATAAAAACTAGCTAGTATAAAAATTTGTGGGTGGGCGGAACGCGGAAGTACTATGTAATATGTAACTATGCTGCTATGAATGTAAATTTCATTACAGATGAAAAGGTTTAATTGTAATTACAAATTACAGTCTATGAATTCAATAGCTAAATTTGCAGTGAAAATAATGTAAAAGGTGTGAGAATATTGTAGTTGATTGTTTAACGCCTTTTCTATGGAAGGAGTTAAAATAATGTTCTATTTTAAAATAATAATTATTTGATTTCTAGGCTGATGGAATCTAACAGTATCACTATGTAATAATAATAACAATAACATAATGTTGCAGCATAAGAATACGGTAGAGTACAAAGGTTATGTAACCCAAACAATTTTCTAGCAACCGCCGACCACAATTAGCTCTTATGCAACTGTTATAATTCACTATTAAAAGTATAATAAGGTCCAAATAAAATCCATTACAATTTCAATCAGCAATTAATTAAGCCAACTTTTAAATACAGGCACTCACTATTTGAGTTGACTATTATTGATGAAACAATTTACTAGCGTCATTAGAAGGTACTTGTAGTGACATAGAACATATTCAATATTTACATTTACAGTACAGGCCACCAGAAAAAGCAGATTTCATCCAATGTGATCACATGTGAACACATTTGTTCAAGTCATCTGATTTGCAGGTTATGGCGAGTTATCTTCTAGATCACACAGCAGGAGGCTGACTTGCTGGGACCGACAAAGGCTTTGTGTGCGGTGCGCGCCTGTATGTCTGATATCAGGTAGATGAAAGAGCCCCCAGGGCGTAACATTGCGGACATGGGCTGTATTGGTAGAGAGAGAACTACATACAAGACCACATGGAGGTTCATGGAGTGTATATAGAGACTACTAACCGCACACTGTTAATGTTCATGGAGTGTATGGGAGTGGATGGGCATGTGGATGGAGGAGCCTAGACCATTAAATAATTAATTTAGTGCAGGGAGATGTCGCGCCATTAGTCTGACTTCGAGAGGGCACAGAGAAACACCAGAAGATGCCTTAACATCACTAACTATAGGCATGCCTACTAGACACCATTAACCGCACACTATAAAGGTAAACAATTATCCTTATCGCATTTCCAGCTGCAGTGAGTGACAGTTAGCGGCAAACTACAGAGAGTTTCCAGATTACTAAGCGTTTCAAAAGTATTCAATTGTATCCTTTGGCGAAAAAATTTTGGTTGTTGCCAATTCAATTATGTTCAATTATGTTCAATTGTCCCGTTCAACAACATTACATTACACTGGTACACATTTGATAAAATGTGTTCACAATTGTACAAATCTGCGTTTTCTGGTGGCCTGTACTGTATATAATTGTAGTTCATCCGAAAAAAATGTTGTGCCGCTAAGCTGTACGCGGTTTATTAATAGACACGTGAATCACACACAATATAATGAATTTTGTTTTATTTATCGTGCAGTTTTTTCGTTGCTGCATTGGAATAAGTAGCTGATAGGAAAATGGAGTACACAGCACGTGCAGCAAAGCGGCTGGGAGTAAGTGGGTGTGGACGTCAAACACGTCTCGGCGAAATAATATTTTGTCTGAATGTTCAATTAATGGTAAGGAGCAGGTTAAAGGGACACGTTATTTTACCAAAAATAATAAACGTGTCAATAGAACAGGTTACAGTATTATTGTTGGGTGGGAGTAATCAGCTGTTATTTGCGTGGTCGTTTCCCAGGTGAGGGATGAATTTGACTGCGTCGATTGTGAAATGTTTGTCCGCTTCGAGACACCGACAAAATATTTCTGCGAAATATATATATGTTTTGTATTTTCACCGTAAAGCTAAAGTTAAAATATAACACACACTTCATGGTATAGTTGAATAATTATTGAAAATCGAAAATATACTTTAATATATTTATATATAATTGCTATTTTCAAAAATCACACTAACGTTAAAATAATTTAATTAAAGAATTTATATATCTGATACATGATATTATACTTAGAGAATGGATCATGTATAAGTATAACTAACTAATAAATCATGGACACCTATTGAGACAGACAGTAACACTATGATGCTCGGTTTTACCAGTCTAACAGATTGTAAGCTTCTCCTTAAATTTCGGGTAAATCACATTACATTTAGTATAGGTTCTTAATATTCCAAACGAAGAAAATTGAAGAGCATTTAATAAGAAACACATGAATTTTAAAATAAATAATGATTATTTCATGACGATAGATAGATGAAATGTTAGTAGAACTTGCTATAATTATAAATGGGGTTTTTGAAACCAGTTATATCTTTAGAGTGGAGATCGTTTATTTGATCAGATTTCATAGCATTTCGCTTTTGACGCAACACAACTTTAGACACAACAACAACGGTTATAATGGTTAAAACGCAAATAGTGAGACCCATCATAGTGTACACCAATATGTTGTGTAAATAAACGTAAGACATCATCGATTGGCTATACCCCACCGGGCTGTTCCTATTGGTGTAGAAGTAAGGGAACGAGGGATTAGGGCATTCTATTGGTTCACCGATTACCCACTGGCGTTTCTTAACGCCAACCGGTTCCAACATGTTATTCCAGAGACCAACAGCCGCTGCTTGGTGGCCTGTGGAGCTGAAGTGAAAGCAATCAGGGGCGAAGTAGCCTTTATCGGGAAGCCCAGAAGGTAACAGCGGAAGTTGAGTATCCTCAGTGAAGGGTTGTAGAACAACAGTAAAATCATCTCTAGTATCGTAACGCCCGCTCGCTATCAGATCAGTCAAACCTTGTTGGTAGTTCTTATTGACCGCATCAACTTCAGCCATGACATCTGGAGACGTTAGTGTAGGACACTTACATATAAAATAGTGGACCACATCACAGACTGCTCCCCTGAGCTGACTCAACTCAGTAATTTCGAATATCTGCACCACGTTAACGATGGCCTTGGGTACCTCTTTGTGAAGAATATCCAACGTTTCTCGAATGAATCTCAAGTAGTTATCGGTAGAAAACTTCTCGGGTTTCTTACAGACTCGACACAAATCGTTCCCTCCGATGAGCACGGTGATTAGTTTCCAGTCCTCAAGGAAGTTGACGCGTTTCGATGTTCGCAACTTGTTCACGAGATCGACGGCCTGATCCGGTAGATCGCTGGCCACCGAACCGGCCACGGCCACGTCGAGTTTCGCGTTGTAGGAATCGGCAACGCCGACCCCGGTAGCGTAACCGTAGACGTTGGGATTGTAATAGCGGATGATATTGGCGAGCGTTATGAACGAGTTGACATCCTCGATACCGCCAATAGAGAAGGACATTTGGCGGTAGTTGACAAGCACTCCGGCTATGGTAGTAGCCCCCGCGCCATTGGCTGCCGTTAAGGAGTCGCCCATGGCAGCAACTACGTCAATATCCGATGGACTGAGAGCGTGGACGCTGATTGGCTCATTGGGTTGAGGTGATAATTTGCTGCAGTTGAACGGTGGGTATGGTGGCCAATCATTGGTTTCGTTCGGCCAATCGTTGTTAGTGAGATTTCGTTCTGCAATTGTGTTCTGTATGTTTAGCCATCCATTTCTCCACCATTTGTGGCTGCGATGTGGAGATCCGGCATAGACAAGATGTACCAAACATAATGCGAACGAAAAAGTTCCAACAAATCTCATTATATACAAATTGAAATAGATAAATTAATTTAAAAAAATATTTATTCATGAATTGATACTTGTTTCTGCAAAGCAATTGCCTTTCTCAGCAAAGCTTTTGCAAAGTCGGCAGAGACGTCCAGGTCGGATCGAACTGTTGACCCCCGGGTTGGAAGTCTGACGTTCTAACCATTCAGCTAACGGCTGAGGTAAAAGATAGACCTGCTACTCATGGCCTCCCATCTGCCAATACCATCATTTGCCGCCACTGCGCTCAACCCTACAGTACTTGGCTGTCCGGGGGTCACCAGTTCATTCCCACCTGGACGTCATTGCAGACTTTGCAAAAGCTGTGGCCAACAAAACGTTATAATATTTATTTTGTAAGCCTAATTAGTAAAACAGACAAGGGTAATAAATATTGTGGTCATTATATTTCGCAGATTTATTGTAAATTACATATAGACAAATCGTACTTGACTGTACTAACACGGCGAGCATTGCATGTTAAATTTCATATAATCGAACGATAAATAAAATCTCCTGCAATGCTTTTTTTTATATTCCGATTCTCTATCAATTCATATTAAATTAAAAAATTCATCTAAAAATATCACATGTGATATCTCTCTAAATAAAAATACTTCGTACATTTTTCCTGCTAAGTATTTTAGACCGACAAAACTACACAGCACATAGAACATGAAACATGAAACTGTATGTATACCGTCATTCTTCACCGTCATAAAGGTAATAATGTCCATTCTTTCTAGCAAAAATATATTTGATACAAAAAGAAATGTTTTTCCATATTTATATTCAATCTAAAGATTTTAAATTTGTAATTATATGTGTATTTAAACCAAGTTAATTTGTACTTTATCAAATAAGACCGTGACCTTTTGTTTTGTTGATTAAAGATAAGCCTTTCATGCTGTATCCATTTAAACACTTAAATGATAAATATGCCATGGCAAATACTGCAGATATCACATTTAAGTGTGCTGTTGGATATCAACCACATATTCTCTACAGGTCATATACGGTTACATTTTATTGCGCCAGCAAGGTGAAGACGAACATTTCCATTCCATTGTACTGAGATATTTCTATAACATAGGAGACGGGAGGGAAACTTAACGCAAATCCCATATCGGCAAATTAATATCTCGGCTCAGTGAACTAATAACGTTAGTTGTAAATGAATGGAAAGGAACAGGTTACAATGACATGATATTCTACCCAAAACAAAACGACCGGTTACAGTTTCATTTTTTATGGTAATCAGCTGCTATTTGTGTGGATTTTCTCCTGAAGAGAGACCAATTTTCAAATTTTGATTGCATAAACAGTCTAGTCTCTCACACTATCTGTGACCAAAGATGTCTACATTCGCCTTTTATCGGCAGACTGGATTAAAAACAAAGGATGATAAATATTTCGAGGTGTAGCCATCTAACGGGAGACTGTTAAACTGATTGAGTCTGAAAGTCACTAAAAATGCAAAGTTTTGGTACTATTAATTCCAACAAATTTTAACAACTATTTGCAAAAATAAACCCACCCCCACCTAACAGCGTCAGTTCGCTACGGCTCTGCTAACAACTCCGTGGCTAGCCCCACAAGCACAAGAAGTGTAGAATTATTATTACAAGTATAATTTATTTCTTTATTAATATACCACGTTCACGTGTTCTTTAACGTAGTCTTTGTCAAGGTTTCAGTAAAGTACGCCTAGAGTAAACATGTTTTATGAGGAATAGCTAATCCTAGGAGATTGTTCCAGGATAATCTTAATTTTTCCGAATTCCACCACTAGAGATTCTAACAATGTTATCACCTACTACTAATCCAATAGCAACTAAATTTGCAAGTTTCGCAGGTAACCTTTGAACCTTTAATTTCTTTGTCTAATTCTTGCTCCGCACACACACACGCAATGTCACAAACACAAAACTCTTTAAATACATAAGGTAAATCAGAAATTTAATTTCAAACACAACAAACAATACAGTTCAAAGTATTCTAAAATCTTCACCATTAAATCGATTCATTAGAAAATTTCGAATCTAGAATCGAAATTAGAAACTTTTGCCAAATTTTACAAGACTATACTGTCAATTTGAACACCAATATCTCTCTTCTGTACACCAAATTTTGTTTCAAGAATTTTATATAAATTTATTACCGAAAATACTTACTAATTCTAATTCTATTATATCAATAATTATAATGTAAGCTTTATAAATTAATTTTTGCTGTTATGCAATATTTATATAACGTGTTATTGTTTTGGTTAGGAGAAACCCTCTCTGTAACCTGCTCCTTTCCAACAACATTTTGTTTCCATTAGAAAATTAATATTTATTACGTTACTTAACAACGGACTGGACGACATAAATTAAAAAATAAAAACAGTGGGAAATTTAAAAACTAAAATAGTTGGTAGGACTAATGCAACTTTTAGAACATTAATACATTTGGTATTAATTGTTTGTCAGTAATGATAATTGTAAAACTGCAATATATTTTATGTGTACGGGGGTGGGGGGGGGGGGGGTTGTTAACAACATGGTACCATATAGACAGATGCATGCATTCTTTAGTAATAATTATTCTTATATTATTTATTCATTTCTGCAACCGTGAGCGTGACAAAGCTGTAACTATATAACCGCTACAACTGTAATTCGTAAATTTTAACTAAGTTTTATGATTCCCTGCACCGTGAAGCGGCTACTAACCCTAGCACTGGGATTAAAACTAATAGAGGTAAGGATTATAATGAATCCTGAGTTACAGTGCTGAAAGCAAATGAATGAAAACCAGCATGAAATTCGAGTTGTAATTTCCTGTGAATGATAATTACGTATGTTATAAAGGTGAATAACAGCTAAAAAAAACCCATTAACTATGTCCACATTGTTACACATTAGTAGAATAAAGAAAACATTTAGGACAATTTAAATAGTTTCGATCTATTTTAGTAACATAAATGGGAATTTCTAATAATTTTGTATCATTGTTAGGCAGCGAGAAGTACAAAGGTCTCAATAAAATAATGTTTAATAGCCTTATTCATATAAAAGAAGCTAATTGAATAATTCTGGTACATATTACATGCCACAATATTATTGAAATAAATATTTAACCTCACTACACTAAATAAAGTTATATTTAAATTTACATTATAGAATAAAATAACCAATATCATATATCACCATCACCATCACCAAAGGTAGGATGTCTACTGTGTGAACTTTTAAATGTTGTCATTATTTCAATATCTTTGAAATACAATATATTATTTGTATGTAATATATTTATATAATTTAATATAACAACCCTGATTTTCATATTTTAAAGATCTTTCCAAAAATATGTGTGAATTAAACTTACTTCTTGTTAGATAACTAAACATTTAACTGATTTTAGTAACACAATATGAAGAGCAACTTTAATGTTACCGTAATTGGAGTATTGCTGATATATTTAAGAAACTGCGAAAGTTCACAACAGGACTCAGATATTATTACCATAGGACTGGTAACTGGGGTACATTTCCACAACGAACTCGGTGATTCAATCAACGGGTGTGGCCATGTTAACGCCTGGTCGTTACAGTTTGTAGAAGCTTTCAAATTCACATTAGAAATAATGAATGAAAAGTTAGACGATGTTGGAATTAAATTAATCGATTATATTGTCGATACATGTGATAAAGAGATATTCGATGTCAAACAGATGTTTGACTTCTTCGATGTAGTCCGATATAACGAGACCGCAGCTCATTGCAGTGCCTACAAGAACGACACCTACCAATCGATTCTTCCTAGTGCGGGAAATGTTGCTGGGATAATAGGCGCTGATAACAGTCATCTCACCATTCAGCTGGCTAACCTCGGAAGGCTGTTTGGCATTCCCTTGGTCTCATACGGATCCACCAGTAGCGATCTCAGCGATCGCACAAAGTACCCTCACTTCTTTCGAACGGTCCCACCTGACACCAGCCAGGCGAAGTTAATCGTCCAACTTCTCAGACAGTATGAATGGAAATACATTCAGGTAATTTACTGGCATTTTTGATAATAATATACTGTATATCTATATGTTTGTATTTGAAACACGTAGGTGGGGCCTTATTCTCGCACACGTAAGTGTCGCAAGTCCAGATGAGCCTTTACGAAGAAATGCAATTAGTGAACCGTCTTGTCATTCCCCCCTAGCGATCGACAGATGAGGTATATAAGTTTATCTGTGTGTAGAATCTCTAAACATTTTATAGACTACATGTGTACCAAGTTTGGTTCCATTTCATCAATGATCTAAGGCTCTAAATCTTGTGTTTAGTTTATTGTTTTGGTAAAAATAACTTGCTACTGTAACCTGCTCCTTTCCCTAAATTGAGAATTTAACATTGAGGCGGGACGCCAAGACGGGTTTCCCCCTGTCTCAGAATTACTTCAATAATGGCGTCAAATAGTGTAGTTTGTAATGTAAAATCACTTAATTTATACTACAAAATATGTAGGCCTACATTTCAAAAGGTACGTATTTTACATTAACAAATTATTTTGGTACGATGATGTGAAATATTCAAATATTAATAGATATTTAGTTATTACAATGTAAGGATACGAGGCAGATATGCGCCCCGGCTAGTCCTAACAACTGTAAAGCATTCGTGCAGAAACGAAAACTGCCCCAGCCCATATCTGCAAATAAAACTCAAAATATTACTTCCAAGACGTCAAGACATTATTTTGATCAAATCAAAATATTTCATATAAATTTTCCAGGTTATCTACGAAGACTCCAACTACGGTATTAAACTGTGGGATGCGTTGGTCGGATTAATGGACGACAAAAATACAGGAATGGAGGAACATTGTATAGCTCAATCCTTGCGAATCCCAAGACAAAACGGGGTGACCACCCAAAGCGATTACGAACAAATAATAGGCAAACTACGAAACTTCCCCAGAGCACGAGTGGTTGTTCTGTTTACCCTCACGTGCGACGCGATTCAGATACTCCGGGCCAATGGGGATTCCAGAAGTAATCCTGAGTTCATATGGGTTGGAACTGACGGCTGGTCGTCTATAGCAGTCGGGGATTACATAAACACGACAATACCGGACAATTCGCTCTCCTTGCACCCGGCCACAGGCAAATTACCAGGTTACAATGAATACTTCCTAGAAAAACTAGCGGGCAAAAGCAAATGGAACACCGAGTGCCAGAATAGCGAGCCAGAAACAACGAAACACGAAACTTCTAGTTACAATCTATGTCAATCTAGTCGGCCGCAGGCTGGTTGTCCTATTGTTCCCGCGACTTTTCGACAAGACCGAACCGTACCCTTTATGGCTGACGCGGTTATGGTATTTGGTCATGCTATTCGCGATATGCACGCAACTCTTTGCAAAGGGAGAAGAGGAATTTGCGATGCAATGAAACCATTAAATCACAGTCTTTTGGTGGAATTCATGCAGAACGTGACTTTCCAACCGTTATTAAGTAGAAACTTCGCAAAGTTCTCTTTCACCCCGGGGTCAGGAGACGGTCCGCCCCTCTACAACATATTCCAGTACAACCGCACCGCCAACCTCTGGCACATTATAGGCAATTACTCGGGCGGCAAAAACCAGAACATAACGCCTGATGGCGCTAGACCTGGCTACCATTATGAATCAACCACGTGCGCCGACCCTTGCAAGGACAACGAGATTCGCACTCACGCTTTCGGGTGCTGCTGGGCGTGCGTGCCCTGCCTACCCTACCAGTTCCACAACACATCCAGTCTCAACGCGTCCACCGCCTGCCAGAACTGCTCCGAAGGAGAACGCGCCAGTCTAGACAAACTATCGTGCGAACCAATAGAAGAAACATACCTCGGCTACGATTCAGAGTTATCTATAGGTTTACTTTTATGCTCGACTCTCGGGATTCTCGCAACGATCGGGGTATGTATCGTTTATATAAAACGACGCAACGCGGTTCACATCAGAGCTTCTGGACGCGAACTATCCATATCTCTCCTATCGGGAATCTTACTGAGCTACGCATTCACTTTCCTACTAGTACTCAAACCCTCCTACCCAGTCTGCACTTCCATTCGATTCACAATGGCCTTCTCCTACACACTATGCTTTTCCTCAATTCTAATTAAAACCAACCGAATTAGCCGTATATTCCACGCTAAGAACGGTAAAGTCCTCCGCTGTTTGCGACCGTTGTCTCAACTCGCAATTCTAGCTATCCTTCTCGCCATCTACTGCGTTATGTTCGCGGTAACATTCCGATTCTTTCCGGTTCGAGCTATCAACATCCACCCATCCCGAGCTCGGAACGAACTCGTGTGTAACGATAATGAAAGCACCATGCTCACAATGACTGGTCTAATATACCCGGCTCTGCTATTAATATTGTGTACGATCTACGCTTACAAGACTCGCGATATTCCAATAGGTAAGCTGCATTAATGATTCCATGCGTGGTGTGGGTAGTAATCCTTTCAGTTTGGGAAGTATTTTAGGAAGTACATTGGGGGGGGGGGGGGGGGGGGGGGGTGTTTAAAATACGTTTCTGGGCTGAACGGCTGCTCCATGCCGAAACCCAGTAAGTGAAAAAAAACTTCATTATGATAAAATCGCATTTGAAGTTTCTCATTTTAAAACAGAAGGCATTTATATTTAACTGTATTGACTTGGCAACGGCGGGGTAGCTCAGTTGGCTGAGCGCTGGGCCTGCAATCTAATGGTTGTAGGTTCAGCCCCGCCAGGGTTCATTCAGCCTTTCATCCACTGGGGTCGATAAAATGAGTACCAGTTAATTAACTAGGACCAAATTTTGGGATAGGAGTAGCGCCCACCCCATCCCTCGGGTAGCAGATAGGAGTAGCGCCCACCCCAACCCTCGGTTAGCAGATAGGAGTAGCGCCCACCCCAACCCTCGGGTAGCAGATAGGAGTAGCCCCCACCCCAACCCTTGGGTAGCAGATAGGAGTAGCGCCCACCCCAACCCTCGGGTAGCAGATAGGAGTAGCGCACACCCCTACCCTCGGGTAGCAGATAGGAGTAGCGCCCACCCCAACCCTCGGGTAGCAGATAGGAGTAGCGCCCACACCAACCCTCGGGTAGCAGATAGGAGTAGCGCCCACCCCTACCTTGGAGTAGCAGATAGGAGTAGCGCCCACCCCAACCCTCGGGTAGCAGATAGGAGTAGCGCCCACCCCAACCCTCGGGTAGCAGATAGGAGTAGCCCCCACCCCAACCCTTGGGTAGCAGATAGGAGTAGCGCCCACCCCAACCCTCGGGTAGCAGATAGGAGTAGCGCCCACCCCAACCCTCGGGTAGCAGTTAGGAGTAGCGCCCACCCCTACCCTCGGGTAGCAGCTATCGAAAGAGGGGCCTTCGGGTCGCCTCCGGCTTCGGCCGACTGTTTTGCTTGCTTGCTTGTTTTTGTATTGAGTTGAGATTTGCAAAATACCATTAAAAAAACGGTCTACCTAGTGTACAAAAATGAGTAAGGGGAAATTTCGAAAGATTTAAGTTACTGGATTAATGGAGCACTCCATTAATGGGTAACCCACTAATGGGTTACTGGGTATGGAGCAGCCGTCCAGTCCAGGCTTTACAATTTGTTTCATATTGTTGAAATATTTAGTTTTCCTTTTGTGAGGCCGAGGCGAGCCAGGTAATGAAATGAAATTGACATTCAGTATTTACATATTGTTCGCTATCTGAGAACCAATTAATCTTTTGTTGTTTTGAAGGTCACTATATCGACCATGGCGATTCGAATGAGCCAAACCTCAAATCATTGAGGTAACTATTAGAAGTATTATGTTCATCGAAAACTCGAAATTAGCATTGAATGCACCGTTTCTTCAGTTGAGCCAGCCTTTGAATTTTTATGGATATCTTGAAAACCATTTATTCTACTGTTGTTTCGAAGACTTGCGGTTCGAATATAATTAATTGGGAAGGGGAAACATAAGGCAATAATTAAATTCAAAAATTTCACTTTCAAAACATATGACTATTAAAATTCGAAATTCGAAAAAAAATTTATAAAGACCAGCACACTGACACCACTCTACACCGTGTCCTGGAATATATTTAGTCCATGGGCCAGCCAGCATAGGGGATACTTTTTGGTAACCACCCGGAAATTATATTTTTGGGGAGACCTAGCTTCTGGCCATTCATTTTGACATGATAACAAATCTGAATCGGTAGCTGACTTGGTGTTTTCACCGGTTGTCATGGAAATGGTAAAATAACAAACATGCTGTAGTATTCTAATAACTCAATATAAATTCATCGTATCTTTTGAAAAAGATAGCTACTGGTCTAACAATTCTAAATGTGACATAAAATTCTGGAATATAATTATTGTTACCATGGGAACGCTGTTAAATGAAAACTGACATGTTTTAGAACAATAGCTACCATTCTAGAACAATACCATTATTTTAAAAACAAATTGCCACATTTTATTGAATATTAGTTTTGGAAAATTTTGGTATACTGAGAGCTAAACCTGTTTTGTTATAACTAAACTATGGTTCCAAAGATATACCCATATTTAAAATATTTTTATTTTTCATCATTTTAATCTCATTCCACTGTTTCAAAATAATGACTTTATAACAAATATTTAGGCCAATAAAAAACAATCAAGATGTGACTACAAATTACTATAAAATAACAAGTGACATCTAAATGGCATTTCAGACAACACTCCTTCACAGGTTACCATGACTACCACTACAGATGCAATTGAAGATGACTCAGATATGACACAAACTTAAATGACTTGACACCTACCACAAAAGAGAGGTTAGTTCTTTTAGTATATTCACTTCAATTTATATGTTCATTATAATTTTTCCTAGATTATTTCTGCAAAGATGATTCCATCGATAATAACATTTTTGAATACTAAATCCTCTTTATTTAATAATAAATACATAATTATGTATGTACGTCGTATTCTTAATTGGTATGCGATGATGTCATCCGAACAAATAGAGTATTCTTAGTCGAGTAGGTAATGTATGTGATACAATTACTGCTGTATTAGAAATCACCTTCATCATCTGAGGTGTCAAGTGCATCAGTTCATTCCAATTCCGCCTCCTTCCATTTGGTGCATTACTTGAATTTGTACAACTCAATGCAATGAAGTTCATTTTGTAGGCAGATACGTTAGTGGTTTACATGACGTAGTACAATTTCAATACAGCAGAGAGAGAGAGAGAGAGAGAGGATTGATGATGGAGCTGGAAGAACAAGCATCCAATCAGGTATTATCATATCCTCCTCATCTAACAGACAGACCTACAGTATAATGGGAGAAGGTATATTGATGATGGATACTAAACTTTTTTCCAAATATACGCTTGGTAGTTTGGCTTTGGATATATAGGTGTATAAACAATACTTACAAGGTGGCAGCAAAGTTTGACTCGATTTCTCCACTTTTTGAGATTAAAAGACGATACTGAAGCACGTTCACGTCATTAATTTCTGACCACCTGCGATATAATTGGCATATAAAACTTTCTAAATCTCTAGATACGATTCTGATAGTTGCCAATGTTTGCCAATGATGAATATTAACATATGTTGGAAGGTTAAGAATAATATAGACATCAGTGCAAAGGCAGGTTTCACTGAAAGGGATGGTGGTGGTGGGGGGGGGGGGGGGGGGGGGGTGTATCCAATAGCAAACATCAAAGACTAGATCAAGTATGTGACATTCATATTCGAGATGATAATGAGGGTGTCGGCAATAAATGAACACCAATCAATGCCATCATGACCTTCAACCAACTCAAATACATTACCAGGGATGAACACGATGTCCTGAAATGCCAGGTTTATGAAAAGTGTGGATCTCTAAGTAGAATAACGGCATTGTAACATAAACACTATATCAGCTAATCTTGGACCTGACTTATGCATAATACTTATTGCTTTATATGAATGTCAGAAGTTAATGACGTGAACGAGCTTCGGTGTCGTCTTTTCTGTTCAAAACATGGAGATATCGAGTCAACCTTGCTGCCACCTAGTAAATATTGTTTAAAGAGAGACACCTATCCCGAGCCAACTACCAATCGTATATAAGCTTAGTACCCATCATCAATTTATCTTCTCCCATAGGTCTGGGATGGCTGTTAGATGAGGAGGATATGGTAATACCTGATTGGATGTACTGTATGTGCTACCAGCTCCATAATCTATCCTCTATCTCTGTTGTATTGCTAATGTAAACCACCAACATGTATCTGCCGGTTGAGTACAAAACAAAGACCCAAGACTTTTCTGCCTGTTCTATACAAAACAAAGAGGTGAAGTCGCGCTAGGTCCATAAGAGCGATGAGTCCCATTGCTATTTAAAGGAGCAGGTTTGTAAAGGAGCACTTACTGAGGCGTGTTGGGGGAACCAAAACAATAAACAAAAGTTAACACATGTTAGATGATTATGCAGGTCTTTATAATTGGGTGTTGAGTCTTTGTTTTGTACTCACTCTGTATCTGCCGACAAAACAAACATCAGCATCATTGCATTGAGTTGTGCAAATTCAAGTCATGTACCAACAGGAAGGAGGCGGAATTTCAATACACTGAAGCTGTTGACGTGATTTTGGACTAACATATTTGCACTACTTGTCTACTTTGCACTACTTTGCACTACTGTCACCTGGGGTAAGAATAAATTCTTACCCCAGGTGACACTTTAAAAATTACCAAAAAAATTCACGAATGTAATATTGCAGTTCTATAATCGCTTTCAGCATCCAAAAAAACTGCTATATATCGCAAATAAATTAATTTTAGTGAATTATGAAAACTATTGAAAATCTTAGTACGAAAGTACTGGAGATGGGTGCCAGAAAGGGAGCACAGCACAATATTGTGCGCAGTGTGGTCCTCATGTGTGGGGGCATAAGTATATATATGTTCAGCATACTTTCATTATATGGGATTCCTGATGAAATTATTGCAGCAATCAGATCAGTATACGATGGTTCGACAACATTTGTGTCTACTGTTGACGGTGACACAGAACCATTTGAAGTGTTATGGGGCGTCCTCCAGGGAGACACACTTGCACCATTCTTGTTCATAATTGTTGTTGACTATGTTCTACGCATGTCCTTAGATCATCATCAGAGTACTCTCAGAATCACTAGAGGGAGCCCAACGGCTCCTCAGCTCATTAGAACAGGCTGCTTCTAGTGTTGGTCTTTTTATTAACTCCAGAAAGACCAAAATTTTGACAGTTAATTTTGAAAGTCCTCAGCAAGTCTCTGATCGGATGAGCATAAGCTCAAAAGATGGTATGCTTGAGCATGTGGATGACTTATGTTACCTGGGATCATGGATCCGGAAGTCAGGTGAGGACCTTCGAATACGTAAGGGAAAGGCATGGGCAGCCTTGAATAGGCTTTCCAGGATTTGGAAGTCTCCGAGAATTAATCGGAAATTTAAGGTGCGATTATTTAGAGCAGCAGTAGTTCCAGTACTCCTCTATGGGAGTCCATGCTGGGCTCTAACTGCTGAGGACACAAAATCTCTGGATGGCACATTCACAAGAATGCTACGCCGGGTTCATTGTGTCAAGTACAATGCACACATCTCCAACCAGACACTATATAACATTGGAGGTGTCTCATTGGTTCCCCCAAGCTTGACACTAGAACAAAATCGCCTCCGCTTTGCAGGACATTGCTTTCGCCGAGAGGACCAGCCAGTGCATAATCTTGTACTTTGGCAGCCTCATGGAATGAATAAGCATGGTGGACAGCCCATGACTTTCTTGAGACGCATCTTAAAGGACACTGGCCTTGAAGATGCGGATGATCTAGCAAATGTCATGGGTGATAGGGAGTTGTGGCGGTGCAATTTTGTCGATAAGCCGGCACAGCATTCTTAAAAATGCAGCTGCAATGCAGCATGCCGATCCTAGTAGTAGTAGTAGTAGTAGTATGGGGCTGCCAAAGCACAATATTGTGCGCAGTGTGATTCTTATGTGTGGGGGCAGCTCATGCAGCCCTGTATGTATAAACCATAATACAATGTTCTACTGCCTAGAATAATATCAAATGTTAAGTCTACTCATCTAATAGTGTTGGTGTTGCTGTAATAACCCTTACATGATTTCACCCAATTTCTCCATCCCTTACAGCGTTTGGAACACTTTATACTGTACCTGCAAACTGAGTATAAAACTCTTACACTAGTTCGACCCCTATCTCCGTTCCTTACATGATTTTTTCCTAATAGTGTAAGGTTTGGGAATATGCCCCCGGCCCAAGTAGGATTAAATAAAGAGGATTTAGTATTCAAAAAAGTCATATCGAAGGAATCATCTTTGCAGAAATCATCTAGGAACAATTATGATATATATATAAAAATTGAAGTGAATATACTAAAAGAACTAACCTCTCTTTTGTGGTAGGTGTCAAGTCATTTGTTTGTGTCATATCTGAGTCATCTTCAATTGCATCTGTATTGGTTGTCATGGTAACCTGTGAAGGAGTGTTGTCTGAAATGCCATTTAGATGTCACTTGTCATTTTAAAGTGATTTGTAGTCACATCTTGATTGTTTTTTATTGACATAAATATTTGTTAAAGTCATTATTTTGAAACAGAGTGGAATGAGATTAAATTGATGAAAAATAAAAATATTTCAAACATGGGTATATCTTTGGAACCATATATCACCGTTATAACAAAACAGGTTTAGCTCTCAGTATACCAAAATTTTCCAAAACTAATTTTCAATAAAATGTGGCAATTTGTTTTTAAAATAATGGTATTGTTCTATAATTGTAGCTATTTTTCTAAAACTTGTCACTTTTCATTTAGCAGCGTTCCCATGGTAACAATAATTATATTCCGGAACGTTATGTCACATTTAGAATTGTTAGACCAGTAGCTATCTTTTTCAAAAGATGCAATAAATTTATATTGAGTTATTAGAATACTACAGCATGTTTGTTGTTTTACCATTTCCATGACAACCGGTGATAACACCAAGTCAGCAAAAATATAGCTAAAAACACAGCTTCCCAAAAATATAAGTTCCAGATGGTTACCAAAAAGTATCTCCTATGCTGGCTGGCCCATGGACTAATTGTCGTTATTCAGGTATCTCCCCCCCCCCCCCCCAAATTTTTCTACAAATCTTTATGAGATTGCATGAAATTTAAAACAGATATAGTTTCACCTCACTCCTCCTTGCTGGGTGAGACAGAATTTTTATTTTTGCTTTCAATCTTTAGCTACAGGTGTTAGAAAAAAGTGTCTCCGGTGATATTTCACAGGTCACAGTGCAATCATTCTTCAACCTAATAGTGTAGTGATTTGAAGGTACCAATAGAAAGCTAACCATGCAAGGATTCCAAATATGTAAAAACATTTGAATTTGGTTGGGAAATAGCTGAGATATGGGCATTCGAATGTTGCATGTATTTGCTTCCCCTGCAGGCCATTTATTCTATTTAATTAATGTACCATATTCTAGAACATTTTGTTTATTCCATACGTAGCTGGGCGACAATGTTCAATAACCTCTTTAATTATACTATTACGTAGCTATTCATAAATAAATAAAATGTTCTAGAATATGGGATTTGTATTTAATATAATAAAATAGTCTCATGCAGATGTACAACCATGCAACTTTTGAACGCTCATATCTCAGCTATTTTTCAACGAAATTCAGATTATGTTACATATCTGGAATCCTTACATGGCATGGCCAGCTTTCCATCAGTACCAACAAATCACTATAAGGTTGAAGAATAACTGGAGTGTAACTGGTGAAATATCACCGGAGACACCTTTTTTAAACGCTTGTAGCTAAAGAATGAAAGCGAAAATAAAAATTCTGGCTCACCCACGGAGGCGGAAGGAGGAAGAAGGTGGTGGAAGCGTGGAGCTATCTCTATTTAAAATTTCATGCAATCTCATTAAGATTTGTGGAAAAACTTGGGGGGGGGGGGGGGGGGTACCTGAATAACGACACTATATTCCAGGACATGGTGTATTGTTAGGTGCCATCCATAAATGACGTCACGTTTTTTAAAGACATTTTTGACCCCCCCCCCCCCCCCCCCCCCATTCGTCACAAAATCGTCACGAAATGGCTACCCCACCACCCCCCCTCCCCAATGTCACGTCACACTATATAAAATTAAATGATTACTCTTATATTATTAGAACAATAAATCTGGATTAAATTTGTCAACTATAAACTATAGCTATAAACTAACATTACAAATTACAGTAATATGAGTTTTTCAGACATGCTCCCATGGGCACGACAGGTGGTCTGATGTTATGCTTATAATGGCCATTGGTGAGACATCAGCTACTGGGTGTGGGTTCGCAGGGGATCGGCCCCCGCTTTGCAGGACATTGCTTTCGCAGTGAGGACCAGTCAGTGCATAATCTTGTGCTTTGGCAGTCTCATGGAGTGAATAAGCATGGTGGCCAGCCCATGACTTTCTTGAGACGCATTTTAAAGGTCACTGACCTGGGAAGATGGGGATGATCTAGCAAATGTCATGGGTGATAGGGAGTTGAGGCGGCGCAATTTTGTCGACAAGGCGGCACAGGCACAGCATTCTTAATGCAGCTGCAATGCAGCATGCCGATCCTAGTAGTAGTCGCAGGGGATTGATAATCAAAACGGGTTTTGGAACTATCGCTACCATGAAGGGATGTGAGATTTTTAGTAAAAATTTCGATGCAAAAAGATGACATTCTTTACAAACACGCTCTCTAATTTTACCAATTATGGAAGGGCAGTAGAGGTCGTCAGGTAAGATTTTAATGGATATCATTGGAAGAGGTAATAGTTTAATAGTAAGCACGTTAATAGTATACACGTTTAATAGTATACATACACGTTATGTACTGTATATCGGAAACTTATAATGTGACGTCACGATATTGCCGACCCCCCCCCCCCCCCCCTCCCCTCGTCACAAATCGTCACGAAATATCAAACACCCTCCCCCCTGTACAGCGTGACGTAGTTTATGCATGGCCCCTTATAGCAAATTTAAGAAACTCAAAACTCTCAATATTCTATAAATTAATAATTTTTACGGTGACGTAATTTCTTTTTTTGTTTTTTATTTGTATTTATATATTTATTTATTTGATTTATAGCACTACTTCTACCTTATTTCATTGTTATTTATTTCCCTCCCAAATTTGTAGGATTTCGGGAAACCCGCTACATATCGTTAACAATGTACACAACCTGCGTAGTGTGGGGAGCCTTCATACCGGTGCACGTATCCACTAGCGACATAGCGCTACGCACTGCGGCCCTCAGCATGGCCATGACGGTGAACGCCTCGTCCACACTCGCTACTATATTCGGCCCGAAAATATACATCGTTCTAATCAAAACCAGCAGCGGCGACATCTACCGTCGCACATGGCCTAGCGGTAGCGTGCAGATCCGTAAATCTCCGGTTTCCGGTCCCGCCAAATTGGTGGGGCCGCGAAAACCAACGAAAAGAAGATTCACTTCCGGTGAGATTCTAGCGTTGCCTAACAACCAGGAGAAAGCTGACAGCATCGAACAAGCGCCACTTAGAGGCGGGCGTCGGAATGAGAGGTTACAGTATGTCCACCGGGGGCGTATAGCTTCGGAAGGCGCTGTAAACGAGATGACTTCCGCTTACCGGAACAATAATGACATCATAACGTTCTCCTACCGGAACCGGAGTCCCGATTCCAATGACATCGTCGTGCTGTCGGGTTCGGAGATTGGAGACGAGCGCGAAGATATTGAGGTCATGTTCGCGGCCGCGCGACAGATACAGAACACGCGAAGCAATGCGTCGCTGCCGGGCAACCGAGATAAACAGGAGTGTAAAACAATAAGCGAACGGGAGGAAGAATACAGCGACCTGCATAGAGTTATAAGGGGAAGTAGATTGAATGACACGGAATCCGACAATAAACTAACAGCCAATAGAAACGCTGCCACAGGGATGGGTTCTAGTTACCCTGGGCCAGCTAACAATGTTGCCCGAATGGTTGAGCGCTTGTCTTCCAGCCCGTAAGTTCGAATTCAGAGATAAACCGTCATGGATTTTTCAATGTCTAAAACATATGTTATATAAACAGGCTGAACAGCTGAATACTATAGAAACTTATTGACAGCAAATTGGAACTCGAATATGACAGAATTTAACTTCGTGAGAAAAACTTCATATTTACAGGCTTTATTTGGTCTACTCGTAATATTTCATACTAATACTTAGGAACCGAAACTTGGGGGTCTTACCCTACAAACTTAATGAAAAAAAAACTAAAAAACCGCACAAAAAAATTGTATTTGTATTTGTATAAGTATAAGTATATTAATTACCTGCTAAAGTGGTTGTTGATTAAATTATTTTAATCCAAAATTGTAACATTACTCAACGCCGTTTGTATTAACAGCAGGTTGTTATTTAGCACTTTCAACCTCTGAGGACATTCCAGCATTGTATTGGCCTGTACATTTAGTATTGTAATTGGTGTTATCCGTTAAGTAATATACCCTTTGTGGACAATACTTAACGCCGTCATTGGTTACCATGTATAGGTGGAAATTTGCCTGACAGCCAGATAGGCCTACTGCATTACCTACCGCTAGGCGGGGTATACTGTAGCTATTAATAACCAGTAGGGCCTAGCTATATTATTACTGTATAACATGGCTCCAAACGCCACCATAAATATAAGCTAACTTATTTATAACATAATTTATGTCATTTTTACATTTATTTATACAGCAACTAATATAAGTTGTGCAGTTTCTACCACTTATAATATATCATACAATAATTTCGTAATGTTACAATTTTTTGAATAAAACTACATACATACTTGTTGCAAAGTACTTTACAGTGTTTTGATCCTCGTGGCTTTATTTTCACTCACTCACTAACGTTCGTTCGTGTAACAAAGCCACTCGGATCATTACATTGTAAAGTGCTACTTTACGCACAAAAGTATGTAAATTGTTTATACGTAATATTTCATGTCCGGCTTCGGTAAATCTAACTGGATTAGCGACATATTAAACCACAGAAGTTAACCCAACAGCAATACATCACTGTAAATCGTTTAATTAAAAAAAATATCGGTAACGCTGTAATATTATTTGTTATTATCTGACATAACTCTATAATCTGGTCTGCACTAAAAATTATATTAGGTTGATTTAGAAACTGCTGAAATATTTTTAACAGCCACAAATATAATGCAATACCACCCCAAATTAGATGATTTAACACCAAAATATATTTTTGTAGCACCAATTTACATCCCCAAATTTACACCTCTCTCGCCAAAAACAATTATTCATCCCCCAAAAACAATTATTCATCCCCCAAAAACGATTATTCATACCCCAAAAACAATTATTCATCCCCCAAAAACAATTATTCATTCCCCAAAAACAATTATTCATCCCCCAAAAACAATTATTCATCCCCCAAAAACAATTATTCATACCCCAAAAACAATTATTCATACCCCAAAAACAATTATTCATACCCCAAAAACAATTATTCATCCCCCAAAAATAATTATTTATCCCCCAAAAACAATTATTTATCCCCCAAAAACAATTATTCATCCCCCAAAAACAATTATTCATCCCCCAAAAACAATTATTCATACCCCAAAAACAATTATTCATCCCCCAAAAACATTTATTCGTCCCCCAAAAACAATTATTCATACCCCAAAAACAATTATTTATCCCCCAAAAACATTTATTCATCCCCCAAAAACAATTATTCATCCCCCAAAAACAATTATTCAATATCTCTAAAATAATTATTTGTCAACCGAAAACAATTCTTCCAGCACCAAAAACTTTATAGAAAATTTATCTATACAAATTCATTCATTTACATAAAACAAACAAAATGTTTAATCATATTATACCGACGATCCTCGTACAAATAATCTACAACTGAGAGTTGGTAACTATGATTGACTGTTTATTTTGGTACAATATTTGATTATTTTGGGAGAATATGTATTTATTTTGAGGGAATATGTATATATTTATTTTGGGGGATTATGTATTTATTTTGGGAAAATTTGTATTTAATTCAGGGGGTTTTGTCATTTATTTTGGTGTGAATAATTGGTTTTGAGGAGCACATACCGGTATTATTTTGTTGTTGAATACTTGTTTTTGGTGTTGAATAATTTTATTTGGGGTGACTTTATTATATTTGGTGTTAAATAATTTTTTGTGGTAATATTATTTAAATTGAGGTTATAGACTGGTACCGGTACCATAGATTGATGCAGTTTTAAAGTTTGCTTTTTAAAAATTTAAAAATTTTAACGTTATATTTTACTTCATTTGTATTTTTGTATATAATTTAATTTTAAGATTTTAGCTAGAGATTAAAAGCAAAAATAAAAACTATCGCAATATACAAACTATAGAAATAAATTGAAAAAAATGTTCACAAAAAAGTGGTGTTATATAATTTTTTGGTGAAATTTTCATCAATTTTGGTGTAACTTTAATTGGTAGTCTTTTTTAACGTCCACTTTTCCGTTTCCTACACGCTGTTTTCTACTATACTGTCCCTTATTTGCAACATTTTAATGAATAATTATTAGTTGTCTCAAAAAAATCCTAAATGCACGTTAGTGAAAATTATAAATAAAAAAAAAATATTTCAAAATACGTTATGTGTAACTCAAATTATTGTTATAATAGTAGTTAACAGACAATATACAGTATATAAATTAAAAAAACGCAGACTTACAGTTTTTCCTAAAGATATAGTCCAAGCGAGAAGTGCTGTGAAGTATATGTGGCTGATGAGATGAAGGGTGAACTTATTGATCGGGAGATGGCTGGCCTTCCATCGTAATGGAAGAGAAAACAATATGTAGAACGGAGGCAAAAATAGGGAGAATCTAAAAGGGGAAAATAATTAGTAAGGTTTAGTCTTGATAATTTAACAGAATATAATTGAAAAATTCATAAAGCAATGGCCGTTAGGTAGTTTAGCTAGGCCTACAAGTGTACATGTTTTTTTAATAGTTACACCATTATCAGGATACATTGCATTGAAACCAAATAGACTCTTATTATGTCCATCCGAAGATAATTATATGGATTAAAAGGAAGAAGATTATAAAGGAAAAAACTATTTCATTTTCATGTAAAATGTGCAATTTTATTTTACGAAATAGCCTTTTCACCACAGTTTGTTTTCTGTAAACCAAACAGTACTGGTTGAAAATCCCCACTTCACCGTGGATACTTGGTGTCTCTCATACTGTAGTATAAGGAGGCATAAATATACCATGGAAAAACAACTAAATTTCGGATGTTTATGATGATACGGATATACACCATGTCCCGTAATATAGTGTCATTTTCTGATGACACGGACCCCCCCCCCCCCCCCCCCCCCCTGTAAAAGCTTTTGTGGGATAACTGATACGTTTGCCTTTGTTGGCCAGTTCCCCCCCCGGCGCTGGAATACTCTAAAAAAGGTTTTCTAACTGTATATATATTCCCCTCGCCCGCAAGGTACCTTTACAGGTGTTTTAACGGACATAAAAATCATTCTGCTATATACGTGTTTTAGCGGACATGGTAAGACAAAAACTTGTAATGCACAAACCACCTTTCACAGCTTAGCCGTGATGATTCATATTACGACATCTAGCAGCTGGTTGCTGACATGGAAACAGCCATTGGCAGCGTGGTTCTTTGTTTGGCTTGGGCCAATCAGGGCGATTTTTCCTGTCGACGTGTAGCTTTCCTGGAAATCATGGAGAGTGTTCGCTCTGACTGGAGAGAGAGAGAGAGTTGTTACTTTTGTTGTTATTGCTGTCTAAGCCAGAAACACCGGCATTTTTGGATAGATACTGCTGTACCGTGAACTGCAGAACTGCTTGAATTATCGAAAGTATAAACTGTTACCT
>JAUCBJ010000261.1:0-27684 GCA_032718475.1 Nemertoderma westbladi | reverse complement strand
CTAAGCAGTATCATCAAACCACCTGAATTATTGCAGGAGTTAAAAGTATCACATTGTCCTAATCCAAATCAACTTGAGATACAAAGAGCAATGTTTATTTATTTATTTTTCAGATACATCGCCAACACTTTCTTCTTTATGCTCATATTAAGTATACCGTAAAAAACTCTTAACCCAGTGGCTCCCTACTGTAAGAAATGTACATACGCCAAATGTGAATATGTGCGCCGCCTCGTCGGATTCCGAGTGGCCCACACCCGCTCAGGTATGCCCACTGCGGATCTTCCGTAGTAAACCAATTTGGTTAGGTCAAATCCAAACATTCAATGGAGATCACCAAATGGGGCGCTATGTGAAGTACCGTGCAGACACGATGATTGAGTGTGAAAAGTAGGCCATGCAATAGTGCTGTATTGATTGTTTTCTACTTTATTTTTTCATAGGCCTACTGTAAAGTAAATCTTGCAATCTTAGGTCCCCCACCTATAATAATATTTTCATTGAAATATTGAACTAATTAGGCCTATATACTTTTAATACCGGTTTGGTAAACTAAAGCCATTTATTGGGAAGGACAAGGAATAATCCACCATTGGTGATGGTCGCAGTAGAACGGGCGCCAACAATGAAAAATTTGTTTGAGATAAATTTTTTACCAAATAATAATATTCAGATAAAATATATTAATACCAAATATAGTATATATAAAACGCCTTATAGCACAAAGTACAAATTGCACCACTCTAAAGGGCCCAACACCAAGCGGTGGGGAGATCAATACCGATCCGGTAGGTCAGATCCCTGCGCCGTCCCCAAATCATTAAACCTGCGCCGTCCCCAAATCCAAGACCCCGCCACGGCCGACGACCACCGCGCAGACAGAGGGAGTTGGAACGGAGTAAGGAAAACTGGAGGCGCCTCCGAACTCCACCCAAGACACAGGCGAGGCCGCGTTCCCTCAATGTTTGCCGTCGCGAGACTAAGGTCTCGGCGAGGTGGCGAATAAGGATTTCGGCCTCCTTGCACCACACCCCGTCGGTGGTTCCGACTAGTGGGATGAAGGAGATCCGACGATCCTCACACACCGCGCCATAGTGGACCTTCTTAGCGCGAACCCTCTGCTGGAGGACGGAGTCTAGAGACCGATTAACGTATGAGGGGGCGTCAGCGTTAACAATCGCAATGTCGAAGATCGTTTGAGATAAATGCGTTGAAAGTGTTGCAGACAGATTATTAGTAATATTATTTTATCATCATAATTATTAACCAATAACAGACTAGGGATGTCCCGGAATTCCGTTCCGGCCGGAATTCCGGCGGTTTTTGCCAGATTCCGGTTCCGGCCGGAATTGCCGGAATGGGGTCAATTCCGGCCGGAATTTTACCGGAATTACCAGTTTACTAATTAGTTTAATAGTTTCAATTAGTTTGCGAAATTTTTATCAGACATTATGTAAAAACAAGAACAATATTATAATATGTATTGTCCAGCATAACATATACACTGTAGGATTACCCCTAAAGCTGTAGCTTATTTACAAAGGGGTCCTTTATGTCACTATGTTACTTAATTAGGTCCTGGGTCATAAGCGTTAGGTGTTGCGTAATACAGTAGTTTTATTTATACAGAAAATATATTTCTTACCATAAATATATTTATTTCCAGCAAAAATTAAATTGTAACATGTAATGTTAACTCTTGTTTATTGATTTCACTGTAACCTGCTCCTTTCCATTAACCAGGATATTGAACCAAAGCAATTATTAATACCTTTTTGGTCAACGTTAGTTTTTAGGTATGAGCCCAAAAAACCTAACTTTTGGCCAAGGTTATGGGTTTTTGGAGAAAAATGAAATAGAATTCCCTGTCGTTTAACCCTATTTGGGCCGGGGTGGTCATTTTAGAAATTTTTTTGTAACTCAACTGTATCTTTAAGCGTATTTTTCAGCGTAAATCGTTAAGCGTAATCATATCGTGGAAAAACCCAGATTTCGCGAGTTTTCCTAAAATTCAATGGGCTAACTACCAGCGCAAACGCCAAAAACATAGCTATGTTAGTTTTCGTGTTGTCCCATTCTGGCACTCATCTCCAGTAATTTTCGCGCGAAAAGTTTTTCAAAAGTTTTAATAGCTCGATAAAATTAATTTATTTGTGGTATATATATGGCGGTTTTTTTATATGCTGATCACGATTTTAGAACTCAGATATAACACGAGAAAATTTCTAGTAATTTTGAATGTGCCCCCGGGCACGAAAAAAAACAAGTAGTGCAAATATGATAATAAAAAATCACCACAAATCAAATTGATTTTATGACATTAGGGGATTGCCGTGATGCTGATCGTGGGTCATAATCATATCCGATTCATTGTGGCATTTTCGGACATTTGCCAATTTGGCACGAAAAATTCAAGTACCGGTAGCATAAATTGATAAAAATATAATGTTTACACTTCCATTAAATATTCTCAACAAGTTCTATTGTGATCAGCGACCTCGACCCTATAGCTTCAGAATTATCCATCCAAACACAACGTGCGTTAGTTTGAAAATTTTTCACTTGTACTTTTCGTCCATGGGCGCTCCGCTGGGGGACCAGAATAGTGCAACAAAATGATGGCTGCAATGCCAGAAAATATTTTTAACGTTATCAGCGACCTCGAAAACCCTTATACCACAAAATTGTTATTTTTCAGCCAAGATCTAAAACAATTCCAAAAATGACAACCCACCCAGGGCCAATTAGTAAAAATAGACCTAACCAGATAGGGTTAAGGCCCCCAAGTACCCCCACCCCCCCCCCAGCCCCATAATGAATTTCTCCTGCTTCTGGGCCAGGCCACTCTCACACCAAAACTCCGCCCAAGGTGCTGATTGATCTCATTAGTAAACGTGGCTTTAGAAATTTCAAAAATACGTATATTTCACAAAAAATTATAAAGGGTAATGGTCATAGACAGACTCTTCGAAAAGCATAAACAAAGAACTTAATCGGATTTCGAATTAAAAAAAAAACACTCCCTTCATTATTTACGCGCATGCAGTTTCAATTAGTATTACCGTAACTTATTAGCTAGCTGTATTTATTTACCCAGGTCGCGTTGAATGCCCAAGGTTCCCGCTAGGATTACCAATTACCACCCGGTCACACTTGGTCCCCTTCAACTATGACCGACTGGGAATTATAAATACCTAATCAACCCCAGCCATTATTTTCCATAAGTTTCATTGAAAATTGCGTAAGAGATATTATTTGATTTTTTTCATGTAATCCACCATTCTGATTCCAAAAAACAGATTGTGAAGAAATAGCTTAGTCAAAAATTTTATTTTAATAATTTAATTTCAATATAATCCTCAATGAATGTTACACTTTAATAAATCTACTTATTAGGATTTTGGAACAGTATTACAGGATCAGTTTTAGAGAATGGTGAATGAATAATAAACAAACAAAAATTAAATATGGCTATAATGTTAAATTCTGATCTATTGTTATTTTCAATTTTTAGTTTTAGAAATATTTCTAAACAAGTTTAAAAAATTTAGAAATCACTATTTTTATTTATAAATTTCACTAACATATTTAGAAAAAAAGCCCTGTTTTATACTAAAGTTATAGTGAAATCATCAGTCGACATCATCATTTTTTTAAGGATAATATTTTGGATTGAAAAATATCAGTTTGGACTAAAATTACAGCGGTGAATGGCACTTTAAAAAATCCCATTGGTGACAATTTAAATTCCGTTGGTGATCTTTTTTCATATTAAAGTTGTTGATACATCACCACCCACACAGACTCAGCCTACACTACACATGCATTTTTAAGATTTAAAATGAAAAAAAAAACATCATCATCATCATAGATTAAAATTGCAGCAGTGAATTATGATGTAATTGTCCGCCTTACATAAACCACTTCCTGGTGTGTTGTAAAAGATTGAAAAGTATTGTGCATCAACAAGAGTTATTCTTATGAAAGCGATTGTTGATACAAATGCTGTAAGTAGTTGGTAAATAAAATGATTGTAGGGGTCCAGTCCTTCCATATTATTTATATTTCAAAATTACAAGACCAGATAGTTTTCATTTGGAAAATGTTAATTACTATCCAATGTGTTTCGTTTCAACTAGTCAGCTACTCGTATGGAGGTTAAGCAATAATAACTGTA
The DNA here is from genome assembly GCA_032718475.1 of Nemertoderma westbladi. Taxonomy (NCBI): domain Eukaryota; kingdom Metazoa; phylum Xenacoelomorpha; order Nemertodermatida; family Nemertodermatidae; genus Nemertoderma; species Nemertoderma westbladi. The sequence goes on along the minus strand of JAUCBJ010000261.1, from coordinate 23,507 downwards.
AATTAAATATTCAGAAAATGTTAGATGATATCTGAGTTAGTATATGTTATAGAGCATTCAAAAGCTTGAAATGTCTTACATCAATAAATTAAAGGATAAATGGGATAGAGCATGTTATTATACATGTTATTCTAATCAAAACAATAAACGAGTCACTAGCACAGGTAACAGTTATAATTTTGCGAGTAATCGGCTGGTATTTGAGTCAATTATCGATATTCCTGTGGAGATGCCCCCCCCCCCCCCCCTCCATTTCATCTATATCGCTACATCTGAGGTCACTAACCTGTAGGGGGCCCATCAGGAAGTGAATCAACTCCGGGGCATTGGGTTCGTGGATGTGCGTCTTGAGTTTGGCGAGGAGGTTGAAACAATGTTTAAACTTCTGCAGCGTGTCGACGTATTCCTCGCGGGGCGGGGGCCGCGCTCGTAACTCCAGCACTCCGTCTCCCGCCTTCCGTTTATTCTTCTTCCGGTGTTTCTGTAGCTCGACGTACGCCTCGGCGGCTTTCTTTAAACGCGCGACAAAGTTCTCGATATCGTCGAAACAGCGGTTGAGTATCTGAACGTCGCGTTCGGTTTTAGCCGCGAGGACTTCTAGATTCTCCTCGCGACTCGCTCTTCGGTTCCACCGGCTGGGAGGCGCCGGAGGAGCCGCGGGGTTCTTCCGGGTGGCCGCGCCTCCGTGTTCGAACACCGTGATCTTCCGTCGTACGTTGTGCGCCGGCGGTGTGGGGGCCGCGTCCACCGGGGGCGGGGGAATCGACTCTTTATCGCCGTAACCGAAATAATAATCGCCGTAGTTTGTCGCCCCGGGAGAGGCTGTGGCGTCATCGTGTTTACCCGGGGTCCCCATGGCTACGCGCAACTCCCGCGCTATAACTTCCGCACTTAGATGTTCGCATTGGAATAAATGAATCTCCGGGTATTTAACGGTGGGATCTTTATGAATTATAACTAGTATGTTATCGTAATGACACTGATTTAACACCGCGTCTACCCCAGTAACATGCGCCATAGCGTACGCCTCTAGCGTATCGTGTGACTCGCTATCCACTAACATTAACTGTTTATCGTAAACCTGTAAGACCATATCCTGCGTCCAAACTTGCCCCTTAACGTCCATTAGTTTTAGTTTACGTATGGTATCCGCTATCGATAGTACGGCGTCTCTACTGTCCACCCGGAATGTGTGTAAGTGTTCCACGTAGTACATGCCGCTCCCACCCAAGCCTCCAGCGTCGGGTGCGACCACGCTGCGACGCAGTACCATGTCCCGTCGGACACCCAGCAACTCGTCCGGGGTCACTCTCGGGCCCAGGATCACGCCGTTATGGATTCCCGACATACTGATGTCGCTTTCTGTCTCACTCGATGTACGCTGTGAAGTGGGACGGTTCTTTTTGTTGCCTCTCAACATATTAAATACCGGTAGGCCTATTATTAAAGATTAATTAATCTATCATTATTATTATTATTAATTGCAGTATTGGCAATATAAAAGTACGTTTTAAGGAGAAGACTTAGCACTACGCCATAGCACTCAACAACTTACAATACCAGAATAATAGAGGCTGTTTGTTAGGTACAGTTACCAGGTGAATTGAATTGAATTTAATATACCGGTAATGACTAGTCAATAAAATTGTTAAAATGCTAGCTAGCAAAAGATTACAGTATGCAGTCGGCCTCCCTACAGTCAGATAGTATTGCCGCGTACACACGTACACCATGACCCGTAATATAGTGTCATTTTCTGATGACACGGATACCCCCCAAAATTTTTCTACAAATCTATATCATATTGCTTGAAATTTGAAACACAACTAGTTCAACTCACCGTGGTTGTTACCATGAAGCCGGAATTTTCGATTTCACCTTAAAATTTTTTTAATTATTGTTCACTGCAGGCCATTTATTCTATTTAATAAATACACAAAATTCTAGAACGTCACCCAAAGTGTTATTTATTTTATGGGTACGGGGCAACAACATGCCTAGGCCTATACAATATCTCTATTCTGATAACTAGTGAATATTTTATTTATTAAAATTAATTAATTAGGTACCGGTACATACATTCACTTTCACTTTTCGGTATGTATGTGTAAATATGGATGATTAAAAGATACCTTAAAATAAATAAGTAGCCTACATAAATTATAATAATACAGTTACATGCTGTCAAGGTCTTTCAAGGATTTAATTTTGCAGCATTCAAGCGCGTGTAGAAGAGTGCACTGGTTCCCACAGAGTTTACACGTACACGATTCATGCCTGTTATTACATCTAGTTTCATAACTGAGTTTATGGTGAAACCCGTGGCAGCTGAGTCTTGTGATGAGGTGGCGTTTGGATAGTTCGAATCCATCCAATTTCGTTGTGTCATGGCAAGCGATGAATAGAACTCGTCTTCCACTTCGGTACTAGTGTGTTATAGGTACACCCCCCTCAAATTTTTTTTAACTAGCTAGTTTTTGCTATTTCTTTTTATGAAATGTTCTAGAATATGAGATACATTTGAAAAAAAATAATAAAATGTTCCAGAACAAATATTTTTTGTTCTAGAACAAATATTTTTTGTTCTAGAACAAATTTTAAAAAAGCTTACAAATTTTATTTTTTGTTATGGCCATGATACACCACAGAAGCGGCGAGCGGCAGCGGCGGGAGGCCGCGGCGAGCGGCCGATGTGCTGATGTGAGCGGCGACTTTTAGTATGATACACTATAGGAGCGGCGAGCGGCAGCAGCCATTTGTGGTGTATCATCACCCATAGAAAATAATGTGTTCTATTTTTAAAAAGTGGCCGCTTGCCGCGGCCACTCGCCGCTGCCGCTCCTGTGGTGTATCATGGCCTTTAGTTGTGTTTTATTTGATGTCAAGGAAATTGAATTTTCTAGCATATTCGAATTTCTACAACCAAGATTGCTTACACGTAAATAATGACTGATTTGAGTATAGAGGAATTGTGTAAGAACTTAATGTGTGAGGAAAGTGCAATTTTGCTCTGTTGGATTTGATCAGAAAATATTACCCGCTGTCTGCTAAATAATAAACATTATACAGTACCTGTATACGCAGATACGTATTCTAAGCATATCATTAATTTCTGAATATTATAATGACCTCAATACAGTTAATTTTTTAATTTTAAATGGCTATTAAAAAAATACTAGCTACCCCCCCCCCGAACCCATCTTGCCAGCAATGATTAAAAATTATATGAAACAAATTCTAAATAAAATAAAAAAAAAAATTTCGATTTTTTGAACTGTTATGGAACAAAAACTATTTGTTCTAGAACTTTTTTTTCTAGTTCTGAATAGCTGACATGTTCTAGAACATTATTAAAAATTAAAAATAGTACATTAATATTTTTAATTTTTTTGTTAAATTGTTCTAGAACAAAAAATATTTTTTCTAGAACATATATAGGATAGGCCTATATATTTTTTTTTAATAGCTAACATGTTCTAGAACATGTTCATAAAAAGAAAAAGCAAAAACTAGCTAGTAAAAAAAATTTGAGGGGGGGTGTACCTATAACACACTAGTGCCTCCACTTCCACATCAACAAGTTTTTGAAAGACCGGTTTTCACTATATCCTCTGTTAACAGAGTCATGTCGCACATGATGCATGAGTAGAACTTTGCGATTCAAGGCGTTTCTAGGGAGGCCAGCCTGCCAGCCAGAGGCCGAGGAACTTCTTCAGGAAGTCAAAGAGACAACCATCAATCATTGCAAACTGTTGTTCCTTAAAGTCTTCCCAGACTGCCAGAATGAATCTGTTGCGTAACAAAAACTCGGCTTGATCATAATTCATAACATCAAAATATCTGCATATCGTCTGGCTGCTTTAATTAAGTGACAAACATTGAAGATTTTTAACCAATGATGTAGCTGCTGCCGCTTTAACTCTTTTCATTCTACAATGGCGTGTAAAGGGTAAACTAAATGTCCAACTAGATTCCAGTGTTAGGCTCAAGTACAGAAGTAGCCTATTCCAGTATTCATTCATATTCATTTGTTTGTTGTTATAACCACCTCCATTATAGTAAAATTTATCGTCTTTACGTAAGCGCCCAGCTCTTCTACAGTTCTAAACATCTCTATTTATTACATCTCTATCAGTCAGTCAGTCTATTACATAGCCTAGCTACCGGTATTAAATTCATACATAAACAAATTGTTCCAGAATATTGTTTATTTATTAAATATAATACAGTAAATAATGGCCTACAGCGTTACAGCCTACAGGCCTACAGCCAGACAGCGAAGGATACTTCTTCTGTTCTTGCAATCTTGAACGCCGAGGGGGCGCCGTGTCAACAGACAGACAGACTATTACGGCTCATGGTGTACGTACCTTAGCCTTAGTACTGTAGTACCGTACCTCTGTACCTACAGACCTACATAGTGGTTCCCCGGCTTTAGATCCTAGAACACCTTAGATCCTGACGAACGAACGTAGATCTTGGGTGAACTTAGATCCTTCCCATACGGCCTGGTTTAGCAAACCTTCCACCTCTCCAGGCCCTATTGAAAAGTTTTATTTTCTGCGCCGAACGCGGCGCCGGGTGCCAAAAATCCTGCGCCGGCTCTGAGCAAAACCACGCCGGGTGCAAAAAATCCTGCGCCGGCTCTGTGTAAAACCACGCCGGGTGCAAAAATCCTGCGCCGGCTCTGTGCAATGCAAAATGCTGCGCCGGGTGAAAAATCTTCCACCGGCTCTTCAAAGCTGCACCGGGCTGACTGGTATAAAACATAAAATCTGCCTGTTATACTGTACAGTACCTGTAGTTTATTCGGTTATCTATAATACTGCAGCTGCACTAATCCGAGTTGTTACTTAAACGAACGAAAGTTGTGGGTGGGTGAAATGAAAATAAGGATACAGAGACGGAAAACCTTAATAAAGACAAATGCAACAAGTACAGTAGGTGAGTTGTTTTATTCCAAAAGTGTAACATTACGAAACAACTACTTAAGAAACACTGCATGTAAATTTTTGTCGTCAAGTAAAGTGTACATTTTTTGAAATTACTCAAATGTTACAATATGAATTATAGAAAGAATATTAAAGACTACTTCAGTAGGCCTAGTCCTTGTATTTATGTACTACGTTCTACTTTACTACATAACATACTACGTACTGTGGTCCGGTATACGTCTGCTACAGATACGGTACGTCTGAATGAATAATGACTAGCTGTATGTTACTGTGTTATGTTTATTAATATCGCCAGAATAACAATAAAATATTAATTTTTGCACATGTACGTACACGTACAGAGTACAGTAGTATAAAATAAAAAATATCTGCAAAGTACGCTAATAAGCGTATGTACTATTGTAAGAAAAATACGGATAATGGTATTCAGGTAAAATTAGTAAAATATTTACAATTATAGTTTATTTACAGTACTTACAGTTGGTGCATGTCAATTATTAAAAAAAAAATGAAATTACAGAAAAATTAAATTAAAAACCGGCAAAGCATACTTACAGTAGGTTCAAGGGCTTCAACAACATACAGTACTAAAGGCAAACATATTAATAAGGGACGATTTTACAATACTCTATAGGATACAACACAACAATACGTATTATACGGAACATAAATTTGGTACCGTAGGTACAGTATGTCGCATAAGTAAAATATTACTGCTGAAATAAAACGCGCAAAGTAAAGTAACTACAAAAGATAGGAAAACAATTAAACATAAAAAATCACTATTTTAAAATTTAACACAAAAAAAGTTTATTGGGATTGAAAAAATGAAAATAATAGGTACTGTAGCTAGATTTTAATGAAGATATCGTTGTATCCGAAAGATATCGCTTTCGCTACTGCCACTTGGCGCACAGCAGTATCACTATATATTCATTTTAAAGGACATTTCGCAGTCTAGTCTATTTTTGAATATGCTCAATCATGGAGTACCAAGCTGCCAAGGGTATTACGTGCATTAACAACACTTTCCGGTAATGGTTAACAGGTAAAGGATTCCAAATGTTTACAACGCTGTCTGCAAAGTTGTTGCGTGTTAGCATTGGTGGAGTTAGGAACAAACTGGAAGAAATTACTTTGCTCAAATTTGTCAATCCCGTTGATAAACTTGTATGTTGTTATAAGGTCGGCTAGTACACGGCGATATATTAATATCGGTAGTTTGAGTGCAAGTAGTCGGTTTTCATATGACAACTCAGCCAGCGATAGTACAACTGTCAGACTGTACAAGGCGAGTGACCACACGGCTGCACGGTGTTGTACTTGTTCAAGACGTTCAATATTTATCATGTCGGATGAATGGCGAACAAACAACTGTGTCGTATTCAAGGAGAGGCCGAACAAGGGATTTGATAACAGGCTGCCAGGGTCAGAGGGTAAACATCGGAGCTTCCAAATATGTATAAAAGTTCTTCGTATTAAATGTACGACTCGCATGGCGCGGGCTGCAGTCTTTGTGCAGTGAGCTGTGATGCTGTGAAGGACAAGTCTGGTGTAAATGTAATTCCAAAATCACGTTCCTCGGTTGCCGATAAAAGTGTCCGTCCATTCATTGTGTAAAACGTTGCTTGGGGATTTCTAGAACATAGATGTATGCATGACCTTGCACTTGTAGTCATTGAACTGCAATTTCCAATGGTTACACATGTGTGTCGGTAATAAATTGTTTCATTATCAATAGTCAGATAGTGCCATAGTATAAGTCAGTAAGTCGTTTTGTTTTCTTCACTGTTCAACTTCATTCTGTCTGCCTGTTTTATTATATATATGTGCAGTTTTATTTATACGCTTCTATGACAGCGGTGTCTCCATCCAAATAATATAATATAAATATAGCTTATACAATACGAATACAGCAATATTATGTAAATAAATAAACGGACTATGACCAATAGCAATAATGACTGATCAGCTGATAGCTGGAACTGTGATAGCCTACTTGCCTACTGCATAACAGCATAAGGTTAATTACGTAAATAAATGACCAGTTGCAGTCAGCCAGTGCTGCAGTGTGAGTTTCCTTCTGTCCTTTCTGCCTCCTGCATGGACAGTTGTTATTGTGTTGCTGTGCTGTTGGTCTGATGAACGCATGTCTCTGTGTCTGCTGTCTCAGTCTCACTGTCTGCCTGGTGCTAGGTTCGGCTGATTTCTGCGCCAGGCAAATATGTATACGCCGGTGTGCTGGGCTGATTCCTGCTCCGGCGCCGGGTCAATTTCTGCAGCGTCGACGCCGGGAATATTTCGACGCCTGCTGCGCCGAGCGCAGCATCTCTACCATTGCCAGTGCTCCGCCGGCTACGCCGGCGTAGCACATCTCTGCGCCGACCCTTCCGGCTCATTGCCCGGCGTAGCACATTTCTGCGCCAGCTCCCGGCGCAAGTTCTAGTGCTGCGCCGAACGTGCTCGGCGTACATGTAAAACTTTTCAATAGGGTCTCCAGGGCCTGGTGCACCACTTGCCACCCTTCTCCGAGGAATATGACTCAGAGCTTTCTGCTTATTATTGGGATATAACCCACTGCCTTTAAACCCAGCGACTAGGAGATGTGGCTTATCAGCCACCACACTCAGACATAACCTCTTGAGGAGCGCTGGGTATTGGTTCTTTCTTTGGTATTGTCCCGCGAGACCGACTCTCCCGCCTCCAAGTATTTAAAATATCACGCCAAACTCTCTTGAGTGTTCGGAAGCAAGCAACGTCTAGGGGTTGCATGATATGGGATGCATTCGGTGGCAATGCAACGAACTTGATGTTATTCTCCCCACATGCAAGAATCACCTTCAGAGAGAAGTGACTTCCTAAATTGTCACCTACTAACACCTTAACACCAGGAAGTGTTTGACAATGTGGTAAGAGGCTGATACGAACTTAGATCCTTCCTATACTTCAGGCCTTGCAGGATATAAGTTCGTTTTACCCTACATACAGTAGTACTAAGCATAAAGCAACCATAACAACACTCATGTGTACGCAATTTTATCATCATTTTCAAAGTATCACATTTATTACTACTAACGGTGAACGGAGCCTTAACGGAGAACTCATAATGGGCGACACGAACGAGTATTTAGGCCTCCGTTAGTGAGTTCTCCGTTAAGGCTCTGTTCACCGTTAGTAATAAATGTGATACCCCTACTTTGAAAAGAGGTACTCTGGTACTCTATCTCTCTCTCTCAATGACCAACGACTTCCACCTGGTCATTGATTGCATCTGATCATGCCAGCTGCCAGCATGCGTTTTTATCATACCGGTCAGGCTCGGGTGACAGACCGAACGTAATCAGGATCGAATGTAACATAGTTTTTACGAATCGAACGTAACCTCAATTATGTTACATTGGATCCTATAACTATGTTACATTCGATCTACAAATTACTAAGCTCGAATGTAACATACATTTATTTCAGTTGTGTTTTGATTTCAGGAGTTAACCGATGAAATGCTTCGTTTATTTACAGGAAGAAACAGTCTGGTGTTGGTGAGTACAAAACAAAGACCCAAGACACAATTAACTGATTAAGTGACCTGCAATCTTGTAACATGTGTTAACTTTCGTTTATTGTTTTGGTTCCCCCAACACGCCTCTATAACCTGCTCCTTTCAGCCTTTAAATAAAAGTTACCTGCATAATCTTGTAACATCTGTTAACTTTCGTTTATTGTTTTGGTTCCCCCAACACGCCTCTGTAACCTGCTCCTTTAAATCTGTAAATGGCAATGTTACATTCGAGCTTAGTAATTTGTAGATCGAATGTAACATAGTTATAGGATCCAATGTAACATAATTGCAGTTACGTTCGATACGAAATAACTATGTTACATTCGATCCTGATTACGTTCGGTCATGTATCCGTCAGGCTCTCAGGCAGTCAGGCAGTACTGAGTACAGTAAATTTCACAACAGTCAGACAGTTTGTTTAAATTATATATCATCAGGGTCAGAGGTCATGGACACAACAATTTTCGTTAAAATTTCCACTTTTTCTAAGGTACACTACATCGACTACATCACGATCACCAGATCACATCAACTGTCAACAGCCACAGACAGACAGATACCGGTAGACCTGCTGGCTGCTGCGCTGCTGCTATTGAAGTATTGACTCTGACATGTATTTTAGCTGCAACACACAGTTAGTATTTATAGTTTGATAGCAGGATGTGTAACAGTAAACAGTAGTGTAACACTACAGGCCTACCAGAAGACTTCTACAGTAGTAGTAGGCCTTGGTAACACAACTGTGTAACAGGTTAGGCAGTTGAGTGTGCCGCGTGCTGGTAGTGTTGTATCGTGGTATAAAGTAGTAAGTAAAGTTTACTTTACTTTACGAGTAACTGTGCCTTTGTAAAGAAGACCTTTGTAAAGCCGGTTCGAACGAAGATATTCTTTTTACTTAAAAAATATACTGATTGGTAAACATACAAACATACAGTATACTGGTATAAAATATATATATCCCATGTATATCAATATCGAACTATCTGTGAAGGTTGACCTCAGTAAAGAACGTTATTTGGCACACGTTATATTTTATAATTATATCCCCCTGCATTTGGCTCACTATTAAGTAATTAAATAACTAAACCATGTGTAATTATATGTTCTACTCATAAATGTTTTAGTCAATGATTTACAATTGATTTTAAGAATTAAGATGTGTATGATGTTATTTAATATAGCAATGAAAACGCACAATATTACTAGAGGAGGATATTACCTGCAGTACATACACATACTGTACACTACACCTACGACAACATTACTACATGTTCAACGGATCAATGTTTAGAACTGATTTTCTTCTATTACTACATACTGTAGAGTTTAAAAGTAAATATACAAACTGCGTAGGATTTGTGGGTATGCCCGAAATATCTCCTTTGATAATGGATAGCTCCTGAATTTTGAATGATGGCTGAAAGCCCATTTTTATGAAATATTTTAATATTTTCCTGAAAAATAGACTGGCTAACAATATTATTTGAGACCATTTCATGATATGCTGCCCTATCTAGCCTAAACCCTGAAGCAGGAGGCGAGATTGCGGGGGGGGGGGGGGGGGGGGGTGTCAGGGGTTGGATGCTACTCTCATATTCCACTCCGACACGCGACACATACCCAGTCATTGGAGAAAATGAGACAAATCACAAGACTTCTGTAGCATCCGTTAACCCATTGCACCACAATCTGTAGTCCTAGCAGACAAGCATCGCCTACAATTTATGAACAATCTAATTTTATAGATTTAACTCGTAAGTCGCTGCTCCTTGATTAAAGAGGTCTTTCAAACATTTCGATGGAAACATTTGTACTTTAAATTATATATTAAGTGTTATTATGTATTAATGGATGGGGTTTGCAGTCTTATTCTTTCCGAAATTTAGCGCTATTTAACGGCAATTCTGTCTAAAAAATATTTTTCAAAAAATCACTGACAATGTTGAATAAATTTGAAAAGTTACAATTCGTTGTGAGATACGTCTGAGATACGGATATTACGTGATTGTACACACATAAAAACTGCACAGGCGCACATAACAGGTAAAAGAAACTGAAGCAACACAATTACAGCTGGTAATTGAGGGGAGAAAAAGTTTCAGTAGGACACTTTATAAAATATATTACACTACATTATTATATTACATTATATACATGAGTATATACTGTAGATATGTGTAGATACCATTGCAACATTATCTCACACAACCTATTTACATGAAGTGTATGTAATATTTATCTGATATTTAATAGGTTTATCTATGGTGAGGGAGGAATATTAGACGCCTGTTTGTAAGTAATATTCGTAGAAATATTCTAAGTTTGTAATATTCTTTAAGAATAATGAAGTGGCTATCATGTCAGAAAAATAAATGTATTATGTACATGTAATATAATGTGTAGTTCATCATAAACATTATGATCATATGAGATAATGGAAAATATTTTTCAGTAGTTCAAAGATCACATTTTGGATAATACCACACTACATTACTTGACTAACTGTATCATTGATATTAATCTTTGACAAGTAGATAATTAATTCATTGGTTTCTGTCTATAACATATACATTTTTTTTTAAACTTAAACAATATATTACGTCATACCGCACTAAATAATGTTACATTCTCATTCCTAGGTAAAACAACTCCCGGTCAACGTGAAGCGGCGGAGGTAAACTGAAGCATTCTCTCTCTTGGCAGTTACCAGTAAACATGTAAGGCAAATAAGTATACACCCACGCTTGAACAACTAGGCGTGCAGTTCTACCATCACCCAACCATTGCTGTTTGATGAATTTTGTCGGACTGAAGCGTTGTCAGAAATGTATCAATATTTTTATAATGTGTCTCAGTTATATGTATACCTGTAACAGCTGCAATACCTATAATGAGCCTGTAACAGATATTCAAAGGAACTTGGGATTGAGCACATGATAACTAGGCGTTTAATACTACGGTAGTACATGATGCCTAGGCGGTTAATACTATGGTAGTACCTGATACCTAGGCGGTTAATACTACGGTAGTACCTGATGCCTAGACAGTTAATACTACTGATTTGTGCGGTATTGCGAGCATGTCGGTTGACGCGACGCTGTGGGCGATTTTAAGGCGGTCGACCGAGACTGTGTTTCATCGTCGCCCGACCTGTATTTCAAAAGTTTTGGGTCCAGGTTTAACCACGGGTAACGGCCCGGAATAGGGTTGTTGTAACGGAGTTCTGTGGCCGTCGCGCCGTACATAAACAAACTCGGCGCCTTGTAGGTTTGGCGGGACACGGTCGATGGGTGTGCCATGGAACTCGGTACGGGTGGTTTCAGGTTGCGCATATCATCCTGGAGCTGTCAGACGAAGTTTGAGGAAGGGGTTGACAAACGAGACAGTGGGGGAATGAACTCCCCAGGAACGTGCAATGGCACGCCATAGACGAGTTCGGCGGGTGTGGTACTGGGGTCCTCCCGCCACGCCGTTCTGATGCCGAGGAGGACTAGTGGCAGCTCATCCATCCAACGGCATGTCAAGAGGCGCGGTTTGAGGGATGCCTTTAATTGGCGATGAAGCCGTTCGGCCATCCCGTTTGCTTGAGGGTGGTAGGCAGTGGTGGTGTTGGCCGTAATCCCGAGGAGGGAGTTGAGTTCCGCCCACAGTTTGGAGGTAAATGGTGGACCACGGTCGGACATGATGTCCGTCGGGATGCCGAATCGGGCGATCCACCCCTGTAGGAGTGCGCGTGCGCACGTCTCAGTCTCCGAGTTCTGTATCGGGATCGCCTCCGGCCACCTGGTGAAGTGATCTATGATGGTGAAGAGATAGATGGCGATTTCCGAGGGTGGGAGGGGACCCACGATATCTACGTGGAGGCAGGAGAACCTTGCGGTGGGCGATGCGCGCTCAGTGAGCAGGGCACGTGTGTGGCGCGTGACTTTGGAGGCTTGATAGGGGTGGCACTCTTGGCACCAGCGCGTAATGTCCCGCCTAAGGCCGTGCCATACAAAACGGGAAGATACCACTTTGATGGAGGGCCTCGTGGCGGGGTGGGAGAGCCCATGGAGGGCGTCGAAAACCCTCTGTGTCCAGGTAGATGGTACGATGGGCCGGGCGATGCCGGTAGAGATGTCGCAGAGGACGGTGAAGTCGCGGAAGTTTGTGTCGACAAGTTTTAGGCCGCTTATTGCTGTGCGGTAAGTGGCCATCTCCTCTGGGGCGGCAGCCTGGGCAGCTGTGAGCTGGGAGAAGTTGACGGTTGGGGATAGTACTGCGGAGATCGATGTACGGGAAAGCGTATCAGCGACAACATTGTCCTTCCCACTGACATGGCAGACGTCCATGGAGAACTCTGCGATGAAGGAGAAGTGTCGAGTTTGGCGAGGTGAGCGGTCTACGGAGCTGGAGAAGGCTCCAGTTAAGGGCTTATGATCAGTAAAAATACTGAACACGCGCGGCCTTCGACGTGGTGTCAGAACGTTTTGATGGCAAGGTAGACCGCCAGCAACTCTCTATCGAAGGCGGAGTAGCGACATTCAGCGGGAGACATCTTCTTTGAGAAGAAGGTGATGGGGCGCCAGATGTCGCCCTGTCGCTGCTCGAATATGCCACCAGCGGCTATGTCAGAGGCATCAACCGTGATGCTCGATGCGGTGTCGCTGCTTCGGTGGTGAAGCATTGTGGCGGTGGCCAGAGCTGACTTTGCTGTGTCGAAGGCTAACTGGCAGTCTGGCGACCAGGTGACATCACGTGCGTGAGTTTTTGTCACCTCGTGGAGGGGGGCTAGGGTGCCGGCAATCCCTGGGAGGGAACGTTGCAAATAATTAACCATTCCCAGGAATCGCTGCACAGCGATTTTTGTCGTTGGGATGGGGAAAGTGGAGATGGCCTCAACCTTGGTGGGGAGCGGGCGGATGCCGTCGGTGTCGACTGTGTGTCCGAGGTAGGCAAGGGATGGGACACCAAACACGCACTTCTGGAGCTGCACTGCGAGCCCATTCTCCGCCAAGATGCGGAAAACCTGGCGCAGGTGCCTGATGTGCTCCTCCTCCGAGTGGCTACCAACGAGGATATCGTCGAGGTAGTCGAAGACATAGGGGAGGTCGCGGAAGATGGAGTTCATCAGCCCCCGCAATGTCTGGGAGGTATTCCGGAGGCCGAATGGCATGCAGAGGAACTCCCAGAGACCGAACAGGGTGGTCACTGTGGTCTTGGGGATGTCCTCCTTATGCATGGGAACCTGGTGATAACGTCGCGCCAGGTCAATCTTGGTGAAGATTTTTGCTTCAGTGAGGTTGGCATTAAAGTCGTGTATATGTGGGAGTGGGTACATGTCGGGCAGCGTGGCGTCATTGAGCCGCCTGAAGTCGCCACCCGCCGTCAGGTTTCGGCGTGATGTGGAGAGCTGATGCCCATGGGGAGTTTGACCTCCGGATGATACCGAGTTTTTCCATTTTCAAGAACTCATCCTTGGCGATTGTCAGTTTCTCCGCATTGAGGTGCCGGGCGTGGGCGGAGAGGGGAGGGCAATCGGTGATGATGTTCTGCTCAACACCGTGGAGGTTGTCATCTGTGGGGGCGAAACGGGGTTTGAGGAGTTCGGGGAACTCCTCGAGCACCTTCTCGAAAATGGAGATGGCGGCGACAGAGGGTAGTCCCAAGAAGTCGGCGCCGAGGATTGGTTGGGTGACATTGGCCACATGAGCCTCAAGGGATAACTCATGACCAGCGAGGAGGATCGTGTACTTCCGGCGGCCCCAGGTCGCAATGGCGGTGACATTCACAGAAACAAGGGGTGGTGTGCGAGGGAGGCGACGATCCTGTGTTGCGGCTGGAATGACCGATAGTTGCGCCCCGCAGTCAATGAGGTAGGTCTGGCCGAAGCGCACGTCCGACACGGACATTGTGTCTGTACCCCCAGGGTGGCCGACCGCGGGAATTAGCGGCCGGCTGGGCTGTTTTCCAGTCGACCGGAGTGTGTTGTAGGGGCTGTGTGCGAGAGATCTGTTTGCACCAATGGCGGGACGAGGTGGGACATTGAGCAGTAGCCGCGCTTGCAGTTCCTGGCATCCCTGCCGAATTTCTGGTGGAAGTAGCAGAGTGGCGGTTGCTGGCTAGTGAAACGTGGTGCGCCGTTGCGCCATATCGTAGCGATATTTTGAGCCGGGGTAGGTTTCCATGATAAGGTCGGCGTCAGCTGCCAATTTGTTGAGGTCCGTCTTACCGGAGCTGGCGAGGAACAGGGCGCGGAATATGGTGTCGGGATTGGCATTGAGGCTGCGGATGTGGTTGAGGAGGCCCGAAGGTTTCCGGTCCCCGAGGCCGGCGAGAGGGAGTAGCTCTGCATCCTTGGCTGCCTGTGAGTGGGCGTCCTTGATGGCCTGGTAAGAGTCAGTGGCAGGTGGGGAGAGGATGATCGCCTCGACTTCGCCAGTGGTTGCATTATCGAGCGCCGCGATTATATAGTTAAATTTAGTAGAGTCAACGGTGATCGCGCGGAGTGCAAATTGCGCCTCCACCTGGCGGAACCAGACCTCCGGCCGCTTTGGCCAGAATGGGGGAAGTTTCACCGTCACCGCGTTGACTGCAGTGGTGGGGTCGGCCTTAGGGATCGCGGCAATGATGGCAGTGAGGGCCTGAATGTCTGAGGCCTCCATGAATATATCTCGTCAGGGTCACCAGTGACGCGGAATCGTGATTCCAACATTACATTATTATAATCAAATATCAATCGTGCAGAGAAGGTTACCGGTATATGTTGCCATCAGTCAGTATGTACAGCAGTACCGTAGGGCAGTCAGTATGAAAATAATAAGGCCCATATGTCCCACTTAGGTCCTCTTGGTGAGGGTGCGAATCCTGGTCGAGGGAATGCTGCAGTAGTACCTGATGCCTAGGTGGTTAATACTACGGTAGAGCATGATGCCTAGGCAGTTAATACTACGGTAGTACCTGATGCATAGGCGGTTAATACTACGGTAGTACCTGATACCTAGGTAGTTTATTCTACGATAGTACCTGATGCCTAGGTGGTTAATACTACGGTAGTACCTGATACCTAGGCGGTTAATACTACGGTAGTACCTGATGCCTAGGCGGTTAATACTACTGTAGCACATGATGCCTAGGCGGTTAATACTATGGTAGTATCTGATGCCTAGGCGGTTAATACTACGGTAGTACCTGATATCTAGGCGGTTAATACTACGGTAGTACCTGATGCCTAGGCGGTAAATACTACGGTAGTACCTGATACCTAGGCGGTTAATAGTACGGTAGTACCTGATACCTAGGCGGTTAATACTGCGGTAGTACCTGATACCTAGGCAGTTAATACTACGGTAGTACCTGATGCCTAGGCGGTAAATACTGCGGTAGTACCTAATGCCTAGGCGGTTAATACTACGGTAGTACCTGATACCTAGGCGGTTAATAGTACGGTAGTACCTGATACCTAGGCGGTTAATACTGCGGTAGTACCTGATACCTAGGCAGTTAATACTACGGTAGTACCTGATGCCTAGGCGGTAAATACTACGGTAGTACCTGATACCTAGGCGGTTAATACTGCGGTAGTACCTAATGCCTAGGCGGTTAATACTGCAATAGTACCTGATGCCTAGACAGTTAATACTACGGTAGTACATTATGCCTTGGCGGTTAATACTACGGTAGTACATGATGCCGATGTGGTTAATTCTAAGGTAGTACCTGATGCCTAGATGGTTAATACTACGGTAGTACCTAATGCTTAGGCGGTTAATACTACAGTAGTACCTGATACCTAGGCGGTTAATAATACGGCTATACCTGATGCCTAGGCGGTTAATACTACGGTAGAACATGATGCCTAGGCGGTTAATACTACGGTAGTACCTGATGCCTAGGCGGTTAATACTACAGTAGTACCTGATACCTAGGTGGTTAATAATACGGTAATACCTGATGCCTAGGCGGTTAATACTACGGTAGAACATGATGCCTAGGTGGTTAATACTACGGTAGTACATGATGCCTAGGCGGTTAATACTACGGTAGTACATGATATCTAGGCGGTTAATACTACGGTAGTACATGATGCCTATGCGGTTAATACTACGGCAGTACATGATGCCTAGGCGGTTAATACTAAGGAATTACCTGATGCCTAGATGGTTAATAATACGGTAATACCTGATGCCTAGGCGGTTAATACTACGGTAGAACATGATGCCTAGGTGGTTAATACTACGGTAGTACATGATGCCTAGGCGGTTAATACTACGGTAGTACATGATATCTAGGCGGTTAATACTACGGTAGTACATGATGCCTATGCGGTTAATACTACGGCAGTACATGATGCCTAGGCGGTTAATACTAAGGAATTACCTGATGCCTAGATGGTTAATACTACGGTAGTACCTGATGCTTATGTGTTTAAAACTACAGTAGTACATGATGCCTAGGCTGTTAATACTACGGTATTACCTGATGCCTATGTCGTTATTACTATGGGAGTACTGATACCTAGGCGGTTAATACTGCAATAGTACCTGATGCCTAGGCGGTTAATACTACGGTAGTACATGATGCCTTGGCGGTTAATACTACGGTAGTGCATGATACCTTGGCGGTTAATACTACGGTAGTACATGATGCCAAGGTGGTTAATTCTAAGGTAGTACCTGATGCCTAGATGGTTATTACTACGGTAGTACCTGGTGTTAGCGCTACAATTCAATTTTGCAAATAATGAGCCTAAACTTACGACCAGCTGTATATACAAGAAACGGGCGCTAGTAACCGTTACTTGTACTCGTAGAATAATTTATTGTTGCATATAAAACTGGCGTTACTATAAACAGATTTGAAACCCCGTATAAATAGTTCCTTTAAGTTGTGTGTCTGGACTGCTTACGTCTTTATGTCTAACTGAAAACTGTATTCATTCGAGACTTATGGAAGTCGGATTTATGAAACTGACAATCCGAGATACCGATGTCACAGGAATTAATTTTGTGCACGTATTAAAATATGTTAGTTTGCTATTAATATTAGGCGTCATATGACAATACTGTAACACACACCCCAATGCGATGAGTTGCAATACCGTACAGTCTATAGACCACCAACCTCAATGTTATTGTGCTACCAACGTTAATCAACAACGGAATGACTTGAATCCATTCTCTTTATCTTTATCGATAACATAATAATAACATAAATCGCAATAATTCAACTGATATAACAAATTAATTAATATACAAACAATAAATCGACATAATACGAATCAATATCACAAATTGACATCGGCAATATCACGAATTGACGTGAATATTCCGACCCACAAATCTACTAACAGCTAGTGAGCTATTAACTAATAAATCTTCAATAGTTAGGCTAACCAACTGATATAATGCTATACTATATATACTATATAGGCTGGGGCTGGTAAGCTGAATGCAAATGGGTATTAGCCAATCAGAGCTATTCTGCATGGCCCTTGCCGTATAACATAATAATTCCCTGGCAGAAGTAAATTAACAATATGGGGCGAGCCTGCAAGGTAAATGCCATACACTAGTGGCATTAACACCGTTCCCGAGAGTTGAGGCTAAGTACATACTACAACTTGTAAAACAAGTTCTGCTTAATAAACAAAGTTTACAAATTTAACAAGTTCTTGTTAAATAAACAGAATTTACAATTCGGAAGACTCAATTCTCCTAATCTCCGCAGCAGGCTCAATCTACCTTGTTTAACCTTCCTTCTTGACCTTTTCGACTTTAATCTGCCAACTTCGCCCTTGGTAATCATATCGAGGGTGTTTGGGTAATGGGTAAGTGACTCCACCAAGGTGTCATCTGGGAATGGGCGCAGTTCTAGAACGTCAGCAACAAGAACCTTACCAGCATATGCGCGGATAGACGTGTTCAGCTGTTCGTTACCCGTCTGAAGTTAACGGTGCTGTCTCGCAGTAGACCGCTTCAGTAATTTCCCATACCCAATATTGGTATCTCGTCTCGGTTTTATCGGAGGTAAGTCCAACACATGTATTAATACGGCTGCGTCGGGACTGCGAATGGTTTAGTTGTTGTCATGAACTGCTTAGGTTCATTGGAAATTGGATACATGGTCCCGATGTCGATTTGTTTTAACCTTGCGGCACTCCGTCTCCCTCAACTCGGGATGATTTCTCGAAGAAGGAATCGCCGTCTTTGGGACCTTGTTGAATTACTTTGACGATACTGTAGGACTCATTATCATCAGGAATTGTACCATGGAGGTAATTTCGTTCGAAACAGGTGTCCATACGGTCAATGACCCTATGTTATAACTCTATGTCGGGCGACCAAACTCTTTGTTGTTCGTACAGAGTCTACTGTGTCCTATTCTCGCCACCAGACTGGCAGTCAGCTCAATTTCCATGGTTTGGTTGAGCTGTTCCAACAACGCTAGAATCTCGATACATGATGTCATTCGACTCATATATGCAGTAGTCGAAAGGATCGATAATTTCTGATTGACTTCAGATATACTGGAGACAACTGTTCCATGGATGATGTCTCGAGTCAGTTAGAGAGTCTATTCATTAGATCGTGACAGTCGCCACATACACAATGGGCAGCGGTTGACGTGGAGGGGAATACTCGCTGATCTCGGGGAACTCACTTGACTGTACTCTCTAATCAAAAGGGTCCAAATATGATAAAGGATTCGGTGATCAAGGATTGCGATTCTTGGTTCGCTCGTCAAAGAGTGTTCAAACATCTCGGTTTGTGTAAGGTAATTCGGGGAACTACAATAGTTGAACTCCCATCTGAGTTGCTCATCCATCATTTACGGCTCAGCATATCGAGATAGGGGTTGTTCGTCGGTGATCCAATTGAGAGACCATCCAATAATTCCTTCATAGCCCGAATATATCGCTCCCTTAATTCGTGATCATCTTCAATTAAATCCATTGTTCGATATATATGATCCAAAGATATCAAGAGTTATAAGTGCTTGTCGATATTGAGGTTAGCGGACGTCGCCACCTCTTCCCTTTCACCCGCAGTATGGTTTGAGTTTCTCGGGCAGTTTATTGTTTTGTTCCGCACCTTCGGATATAACTACCGATCCGGTGGCGGACAATAAACTTAAGCCAAGTCCCTCAAAACCATCCAGAGCTGCGGGCCGCTATTGATCATATAAACTCTAATTAAATTTCATAGCTAGTTACTAATTGTATACATATTATTATCCCATTATTTGTTGTTTGACAAAAATGGAACAATAATTATGCTTTAACTTTCGAATTAATCAACTATAACTGCGGCATCTAGGAGAACGAGAATAGTTAGAGTAGTTCTCATGCATTCAAATAGAGGTAATGTCATATAACAGATTTATATCTTATTTATCATCTGTGACATCGGTTAAATAACGTGACATGAAATATTAATATATTTCTGTCTGATTGAAATAATTTATTTTGTTCCTTCTATTTGAAAATTTTGCAATTTAACATTTATATTAGATATAAAGACGTTAGCAATTGACGTTATTGCGCGCACAAATACATCTGGTTAATTCAGGGATGACTTGTGGCTTTAAATGGTCAAAATGACAACAGTATTTGACTGTTGTGAAGACTTCCCTCGTTGCACACCGGTTGAATATAAATATATCTATCCGTGAATTAATGTACAAGGAGGCCAAATTGGTTATTTTATTGGGTTGATTTTGCCATCCGTTCCCCTAATTATTTAAATTTATAACAAATAATGTTTGTTATAAAGCGCAGCAAGTGCATCGGTTAAAGAAATATTTTATTTATAATACGACGTTAACAACTGATGCTTATTATGATGTGCAAGTACATCGGATAGGTTCAACGATGCCTTGGGACATCCAAACATTCAGTTTGTCAAAGGTATAAACAATATATTTATTCATATTGTTATGTGGGGACTTCTCTTATTGTACACCGGCGAACATTAAGCCATTTATAACATAAGTTATTGTACAATAAGACCAAATGGGATATATAGTATAATTACACGGGGTGTTGAACAAAATTTTTACTCAGCAGTGTGAGTTTATTCCGTTCCCGTGATTTGTCATATTTTATTGACGTGCTATGGGACTTCTTTTACTGTACAGTGTACAGTAAAAGACTTAAAAGTAACTTACATAGCATAAGCCTATTACAGACTCGTAGATTAATGTACAATAAAGCCAAATTTATTTTGTGTCACTATTATGTAGCCTAAATATTTACATTATATTCTTACAGGTACAGCGTACATACATGATATTCTTAGAGCGTACATACAGTATATTCTTACAGCGTAAATAAGCTAAACTTTAAGAATCTGCACTCTTTAAATTTTTTAAAAAATTTTGCTATGTTAATCCGAATTTACAATAACCCGTTCCCACGATTTGATGGAATGTTATCATCACAATCGTATCCAATGTTTATTAATTTGGATTAATGTGTTCAAAGGAATACAGTGTTGGTTTTTTACGACCATAATCGCCTGATTCCTCGCGGGCTATTTCCAGCAAACAGAGCCGACCAATTGGTCTATTCAATGTTTGAGGTACGAATTCTAATTTCTTCTTATCCTTCTCCCTTTGTTTCTTCTTTCTCATTACGATGAGGTCGACTGATCTCACAAGTCCGTCAGCGGATGTATGGACAACTGTGACACGTCCAGTTTGCCATCGCTTCCTCGGGATATCGTCGTCGACTATTAGTACTACGTCATCAATTCGAAGGTTTTCCTGACGACTAAACCATTTGGTGCGCAGTTGGAGAGATGGTAAGTAGTGTTTCTCGAAGTGTAAGGCGAATCTATTGGAAAGTAATTGCATCATCCGCCATGTTTGACGTAAGTATATATGGGAATCTTCCGAATTAGAAACAGGTACCATAACGATGGGTTTCTTCATCAGGAAGTGGGCAGGTGTCAGCGACTCCAATGACTTCGGATCAGACGAAGCAGGCATCAATGGGCGGTCGTTAATGTAAGCTGCTATTTCTTCCAGGAAGGTGCGAAGTAACTCATCTGTTAGGTATGCCCCGCATGGTATCACGTGGTGGAACGCTATTTTAACACTTCGGATCATCCGCTCCCAGCTACCTCCCCACCATGGTGCGTCAGCTGCGTTGAACGTCCAAGTTGCCGCGTTTACTCTCAATAACTCATCAACTTGTTCCTGGTTCCATCTATCAACATATGTGGTGATTTCTCTGCTAGCGCCGACGAAATTGGTTCCTTGGTCAGAACGTATAGTTTGACTGCTGCCGAACCGTGCTATCTGTCGTCTCAAACACAAAAGGAAGCTATCCATCGACATGTCGTTGGCCATATCCAGATGTATCGCTCTACACGTCTGACAAACAAATATAATACACCATCGTTTTACTTTGGTACGTGCTCGTTTGACCTCTATTGGTCCAAACATGTCAACACCGGTGTTTGTGAACGGCGGTTGGTAGCAACTTACCCTCTCACGTGGTAACTCCGCTTCAATTTGGGTTAATGGCTTACTGTACAGTCTTTTACAGGGGATGCAATTCCTTAAAATTTTATTAAGTGACTTGCGGGGTTTAACCAAGTAATAACGAGTGCGCAGTTCACTAAGAATTCGTTCACGGCCAGCATGGTAAAGTTTGGCATGTGTGTCTTGAATTAACTTACGTTGTATATCTGGGCTATATATTATTATTGGGAATATGGTATCCTTAGACACAGGAGCGTTAGTCAATCTACCTCCTACCCTAATTAACCCATCTATCATGACACTTGTGTAATTGTCACGCAACGTGATGCCTGGTTCACTCACCAATTTATTGTACCTTGCTGGGTCATCGAGTTTCTGAGAAAGACACAGTAGTTGTTTATTAGTCTCGTCAATATCTCCTCGCGTCACTGCTGGTGTACAGTCTCTAGACACACCAAAACGGTAGTGCACGTATTTCTTGAGATATGTCACGCTCTTACAAAGTCTATACCAAGAACTATAGTGATTCATTGCTTCTTCCAATAAGGGTGATAATCCTTGTTTTATGTTAGGTAATGTATCACTTGATTGTCGTGGTGTGATCTTTGAAGTATCACTAATATTGTTTGGTAAGTCTGAATTGGTTGTTATGTTTTCATGGGGTTCCTCATGTTTAGCGAAATACGAATTCTGAAGTCCAGTTTCTGGTTTCCGGGCCAAGTCATTGTCAACTATTTGGGCAGTTATATCAAGTGGTTTGGTGAATAACTTTGATTTTGTAGTTTTCCTTGGCTTTATTATTTCGGCTCCCTTAGCCTGTCGGATTTCTGCCGGTGTCAGATTTTTCGGCCATTCGTTTCCAGCCTCCCATAAGAACTCTGGTCCGTTGAGCCAACATTTGGTATTAATCAACTCTCTTGGAGTCGCACCACGCGAAGCAATGTCAGCGGGATTGATAGTACCGGGGCAATGCCTCCATTGATCCACCTTTGTGCGGCTGAGCATGATTGCAACTCTGTTCGTTACATATACACTAAACTGACATACTTCGTTAGTTAAATATTCTAGAACCAAGACAGCGTCAGTCCAAAATGTAGTCCTTGATATTTCAAAATTCAAATATTCAGTCACGTTTTTAGCAACAGTTGTTGCATAGAAACCTGCTTTCAATTCTGCCCTAGGTGGTCGTGTCCTTAACTCTTTATTCACAATGAGAGCTTTAGAAGCAACCAAGGCTACACGTACATCGTGAGGGGTTTGTACACGCAAGTAAGCTACAATACCTAGTCCAACCTTGCTCGCATCACTGAAGACATGTAACTGGTACTCATAATTAGGTAGTACATGGCCAAAGTAGGCCCGTGGTACCTTAAAGTCCTCAATTTCTGGCAAAGTCTCCTCCCAAGCTTGCCAACGGGCCAACAACTTACCAGTCAACGGGTCATCCCAGGAATTGTTTTCTTCCCACATATCCCGAACTATACACCTAGCCGTCAAGATAACTGGGCCAATGAAACCAATGGGAT
>JAUCBJ010000260.1:0-59653 GCA_032718475.1 Nemertoderma westbladi | reverse complement strand
ATTGGTTTGAAGTTTTGGGATTCCCATCAAATGTTGCAATTATGACCCGACCCTGGAATTGATAGATTCGATGTTGTTTAGGGTCTGAAGTGCAAATGTGCTTAGCAGAATTTCCTACATCCCAAGTGATGCATTGGCTGAATTTCTTTCTGCTGAGATTGCTACAAATGTCCATCTATTTCCAATGCCATTATACTTGATAGCAGTGTCATCTTAACAAATCCGATAACAATGATGTTATTCAATTACCAGAGCTACCATGTCATCCTGATTGCTATGAGGTTTTGCAGTGCATGCATTCAGTGTAGTCCTGGACCAGCGGACGGTGGTCCTGGACCACCGGACATAACAATTTGATAGAATTATTCACAATATATTATATCACACTATTATATTAATTGTACCAATTAATTATTATACTGTAATTACTGTAGCTACATTTTAACATATGGAGCTGGATATGTCCCAAAATTATTCGTAATTAGATATTCTGGAATGCTTACAATTAACATTAATTGCTTTAACTGTTGCTCTAAAACTTAGCATATCTACTGTGCGTATATTGTTTACATTCTTCATGCATTATTTAATGCCTTTATTCCAAAATTGTAACATTACTCAACGCCGTTAGTATTAACAGCGAGTTGTTATTTAGCACTTTACAACTTTAGAGGACATTACAGCATTGTATTGGCCTGTACATTTAGTATTGTATTTGGAGTTATTGTTTACGTGGTAACCATTGATGGCGTTAAGTAATGTCCACTAAGGGGACATTACTTAACGCCGTCATTGTATACCACGTAAACAATAGGTAGAAATTTGCCTGACAGGCCTGATAGGCCTACTGCATTACCTACCGGTAGGCGGGGTATAGCTATTAATAACCAGTAGGGCCTAGCTATATTATTATAACATGGCTCCAAACGCCACCATAAATATAAGCTAACTTATTTACAACATAATTTATGTCATTTTTACATTTATTTATACAACAACTAATTTAATTTGTGCAGTTTCTATCGCTTATAATATATATACAATCATTTCGTAATGTTAAAATTTTGGAATAAAACTACATACATACTTGTTGCAGTGTTCTTTACAGTACTTTACAGTGTTCTGATCCTCGTGCGTAGCCTTATTGTCACTCACTAACTAACGTTCATTTGTGTGTAACAAAGCCACTCGGATCATCACTCTGTAAAGTGCTACTTTAAACACAAGTATGTAAATCGTCATTACTGATATTTGTTTTTAATAATTTTAATTAATTATTTTTTTACTAGCTATTGATATAAAAATTTTGAAATCTATAATGTTGTAAAACTAATTATTTATGTGTTGCATTTCATTGATATATCTGGATCCGGACAATTGCGACCGGAACAATATTGCTACCCATGAGTTTAGAAAAATTTGTTGGGTCACAATTGCCCTAACTTTCACTGAACTTATCTTATACATCACTCAACAATTTTTGGAACCTCTGAACACCAATATTTTTTGCGCAAATATTTAAAGGTCTTGTTTTATAGTCGATTTGGAACAGACGAAACACGGAAATGCTCATAATTCCCCCCCCCCCCCCCTACCCCCACCCCTCATCGTACACAATATAAAGGGATACACCCACAATACCTACAACCCATGGACCTACAGTACAACCCATAGGACCTACAACCCACAGTACCTACAACCCATAGGACCTACAACCCATAGGACCTACAACCAACAGTACCTACAACCAACAGTACCTACAACCCATAGGACCTACAACCCATAGGACCTACAACCCACAGTACCTACAACCCATAGGACCTACAACCCATAGGACCTACAACCCATAGTACCTACAACCAACAGTACCTACAACCCATAGGACCTACAACCCATAGGACCTACAACCCATAGTACCTACAACCAACAGTACCTACAACCCACAGTACCTACAACCCACAGTACCTACAACCCACAGCACCTACAACCCACAGTACCTACAACCCACAGTACCTACAACCCATAGTACCTACAACCCACAGTACCTACAACCCACAGTACCTACAACCCACAGTACCTACAACCCACAGTACCTACAACCCACAGTACCTACAACCCACAGTACCTACAACCCATAGTACCTACAACCCATATGACCTACAACCCATGGTACCTACAACCCACAGTACCTACAACCCACAGTACCTACAACCCACAGTACCTACAACCTAAAGTACCTACAACCCACAGTACCTACAACCAACAGTACCTACAACCCACAGTACCTACAACCCACAGGACCTACAACCAACAGTACCTACAACCCACAGTACCTACAACCCACAGTACCTACAACCTAAAGTACCTACAACCCACAGTACCTACAACCCATAGGACCTACAAACCCATAGTACCTACAACCAACAGTACCTACAACCCATAGGACCTACAACCCATAGGACCTACAACCCATAGTACCTACAACCAACAGTACCTACAACCCACAGTACCTACAACCCACAGTACCTACAACCCACAGTACCTACAACCCACAGTACCTACACTACAACCCATAGGACCTACAACCCACAGCGCCTACAAATGGAATTAGGAAGCCAGGCCGTGCTGTAATACCGGTACTGTTGGCCAGCTGAGACAGTGATGTCGGTTGATCGCACTGATGATGGTTATGTGATATATAACAGAAACGTCTGCTAAATATAATGATATTCAGGACGTTCCTGCTCAATCATTCCGGTGTTGGTTTTTCTTTTTAATAGCAATATTTCAAGTGCCTACCCCTACTGCAATCGCCGTGATTTCTGCCATATATTTATAACATTAAAAGCTCATTGTTTCCGCGCTGCTTTTTTATGTGAGGTATTCTGAGCTTTTTTTGAGCTGTATTTCTAGCTTTTTTCAAGCTTTTTTTGAGCTTTTTTTCAAGCTTTTTTTGACCTTTCTTTCAAGCTTTTTTTTGAGCTTTTTTCAAGCTTTGTAAAGATAAGAACCGAATCCACAAATGTTCTCACTTTGGATCTCGAGAGTCTAGAAATTTTTCGCTGGATACGCTAATATCCATGGGTTCGAATGTCTAATAGGTCAAGCCGTTCTAAATGCGGTTTCATCTACCGGTCTAATTTTACTCAGGGGTCTTCCCACTAAGGTCCGCCAACCACTGCTAAACCCCCGTGAACAGTGGAAGGATTGAATATTCTTCCTATTCTCGGGCGTACAGCTGTTGCTAACTGTGGCAAATGTGTAACCTCACCAGGGCTACTCTCTCCAGTAGGGGAAAATCAATTTTATTACTCAAGTAGTGAAGCCTTATCAACCGACAGACAATCTGTAGTTCAGGTTGCGCAATGGGGCGCGGGCTAATTTAATCTTATAATTTGATCCGAAAATATCGAATTAATTCTGAATACCGAATGTGCTCAACCTGGGTCAAACAGCTGTCAATAGGACCGGATTACCGAATGTTTCGAGTGCCAACGTATGTCTATATACTGTTCAATCTTCCCGCAATCAACTCATCAAAATAACTGAATGAATAACATGACAGGTTTTATTTCAATCACTTAACTTGTGTACTAAAATAAAATAAACGAGAGAAATTAATCCCCAATGAAACCTAATCCGGCATACAAATGCAATGAGTACTACTAATTTATTTTGAGTCGGCTAAGCTGGTGCAGACGAAGCGTCTATTATACCTAACCTTTACATAGATGCTCCGCAAATACCTAAGTATTCCACTCCAAATTTAAATAATATTAAAGGCACGCTTTATTGCGTTTCTAATTTGAATAATTACGCCTAATATCGGTACCCTTAATTTATACTAAATTTTGGCTGAAACGAAATTTATTTGGTCGGATTTTTGCTGAGATACGAAAGGTGTTACAGGCCTGTCAATGGTTTAAAAACTTTCACCAAACCCCAAGTGCGAAGCAGAACCCCCACGGCATCCGTCCCACCATAGAGTGATCCCAAAACATAACCGGTTCTTCCCTTTTTATAAATAGAAACCCCGTAGTTTGTCAACTCGTCCACATGCTCCAAAACGCGCTCCTTGTAGGCACCTTCCTAAGCCACCTACTCCAACGTGCAGAGTGTCATTCTACCAGTAAGCCGGTGTAGAGTACTGCAAAGGCAGTAAGCGAAAAACAATCGCATTGGCAGACAGCTTACCTGTAATAATTCAATTAGTTATTCACGGTAAAAATTGCAGAATAACAATATTATTGAATCTGCACACAACAGCTAAATCAAACTAGCAGCTAACACTAACTGAACCTAGTAATAAAGAGAATAACAGAAAGAATATAGTGAGTGAGTCACCCACAGTCAAGCACCAAAGTTCTACCATTAAGTCAACCGGGATGGATAAGCCAATGAGTGAGCAGGATCGTAACCCTCTTCCTCCTATTAAGGATTATTACCATATATGGCCATGAAATTGCTTTCTAGTAGACCTGTACGTGTACACGAGCTATTACTTAATAGTGAATTCTTACAAAGGGATTACTGTGGCTATACATTTTACTATCAAAATTCGATTGCATTGGTATTACTATTACATATACACTGTAACTAATGATGTGTTAACTATGAATTCAACTGTTACGCCCAAGTAAATTTAAATGCACCCAAATGTTCCTCTATCCCTAATATGACTTAAAATGAGCGCGAATCCTTATCCTCTTCCCAATTTCCCATAATAACTATTAAGATTTGTTACGTAGATCTAAATACATACTGTAATACTGTATTACTTCGATTTTCTTCCGAATAGCACTAATATCATTTATCTAAGAAAATCTTAAAAAATTCGGATCTATTACTTACTTACTAAATATTCGGACGATTGCCTACCAAATACCAAACGATTGCCTAGGTTTTTTAACAGGCTTGTTATGCCTTTTCTAACGTTCAATTAAAATTAAGATAATACGAATGTTCTAGAATTAGATAATAATAATAATAATAATCAGAGCGCACGGAGGCGCATCATCCGGACAAGCCGGCATTTATTTATGTTAATTTAAAAGGGAAGTACAAAATAAAATCAAATAGCACAAGTATATAAAATAGCACTGTTAGTAAAATAATTGATATGACATTTGAGAATAATTAAAACAGACTGCTACTACTAAGCCATTCATAATAAAAGAATAAAATCAGGATCATCTAAAAGAGCTATGCTCATAAGTTCAGGTAAAATTACTGATTGTATTCGGTTTATTAAAGACTCACTAATTACTACAGGGTGATCCGAAAGTTTCTGACCCCCCAAGTATATCTTACTAAAAGTAATGTTTTGGATAAACGAATAAAATTGTATATATTTCCAATGCACACAACCAAAGGGAATATATTTTTCTATCAAAAAAGTTACAAATGATACCACCTGGGCCTAGAGTCCATCATCAATTAGCTAATACTTTGTGTTCCTTCCATTCTCCTTGATCACCTCATGGATCCGGCGTGGAAATGACAGAGCAAGATCTGAAAGGCAGTTCTGATCCAGACCAACCCATGTCTCATTAACTCTATCAATGAGCTGCTGATGATTACGTGGTCTAGGTTCAATGAATATCGAATCCTGGAGCTCTGCCCAGACATGCTCTATGGGATTAAGGTCAGGAGAATTATCTGGCCAAGTTTCCCATACCGCTCCAAAATTTCCGAACTTCGCCTTAATCTGAGCAATGGATTGTTTAGCTGTATGCGGTTTGGCACCATCCTGTTGAAGAATCCTTAACTCAGAGCGAGGAAATAACTTCTTATCATCCAAAGCTCTATGATAAACTGGCAATATCTGTTCCCTATATAGTGCTCCATCCACAGTTGTGTTCTGTGGGACAATGTAAAGTTCAGACCGGCCATATCGGCTTATTCCTCCAGCCACCATAATTTTCAGTGGAACACTAAGGAACCACAATGGCTGGTATCGTCCCAGGATCGCTTGTTCGAATTCTGTGATTCTGCTTGTTTGGCTTAGGGTTTAGAACAACTGGGGACTCATCTGTAAACGAAATATGGCTGAGCTTCATTCGTGCAGGACGATAATTGTTAGCAAAGCCATCTTTGATCATCTTGTTCGCAAATGTCAAGCGATCATTGACATTCTTTGCCGACAGCATTGGTTTAACTGTCTGTTTATATGCTGTTTTACCCCACTCAGTTGATTTAACCATCCTCCGAACTGTAGTGGCACCAACGGACTTTCCTCTACTCTTGTAAAAATCGCTGAAGTTTATCTTCTTCGTCACTTTCCGAATGCCAATGAACTAATCCTTAGTCATTTTCGTTATCTGTTTCTTTGAATCAGGTGTCATTTTCGTTGGTCTTCCAAAGCGTTTAGAGTCATTAATTGTTCCAGAATTTGTTCTGACCCACTTTCTAACAGTGTTAACCGAAATTTTGAGATCCCTAAAAATTTTCTTTATCCCATCTCCACGTAAAAATAAAGTTTGAATTTCAATCCTCTTTTTCTCACAATTAGTTAGTGCCATACTGTTGTTATGAGCTGAAGCAATGACCAAAATTGTGAACCAAAAGTGCAGTACTGCATTAGGCTACTTAAACTTCCATAACCTACAACTGTGCACCTACCCTACAACTGTCTACTCTGCTAGTTTACTAGAACTACAAAACTATAATTATAGCAAGGGTCCGAAAGTTTCTGACCCCCGGGTCAGAAACTTTTGGATCACCCTGTAGTTATAGTCGACCAAGCTTTTTTGAGCTGTTTTTCAAGCTCTTTTTTGAGCTTTTTTTTCAAGCTTTTTTCTATATTTTAGGTTTTTGGAGCATTTACAACAGTTTCTGATCGATTTCCTTCTTAACTTTTGTGAGAAAGTTACTCGTTTAGCGTCTACAATGGTGTCGGTGTAGTGTGGACGTTGCGTCGGCGCAATGTCGTCGTGTCACCGTTGAATCCGTGACATATCGGCAGAATGTCGGCGTGATTTCGGCACAGTGTCTGCATGTTCCATGTGTCCGCAAGTGATGTCGGGTCAGTGTCGGCGCGCGTTTTTCGACATGTTGTTTTGTAATATCGGTGTAGTCGTATATCGGTGATATCGGTGATATCGCCGTGTTGTTGGTAATAGTTTTATAAGTCCTATTTTTATAATAACTTTCATTTTCACGGTATAGGCTACCGGTGGTCTGGGAGGTCAGAATCTAACTGAAATGGATTTCTCTTTTATAGTTGTCATTTTTAATTTTGAACATTGAATTTGTTCAAGACTGTACTAAGAGTCGGTTTTACTCAAAGTAAAACGTATATGTTTCAATTTTTTCTATAATATATATCATTACAGGATGACTTAGACAACAGAAAATATCGCAAAAATAGCAAAAATAAATAGCATAAATTTATTTATAAATTTGCGATTTCTCAAAAATAATGAAGCCTGGCAATATCGTGTTTAATTAAAAAAAAATGTAATGGGTTGGTGTTCGCGCTTTTGAAGACCTTTAGCAGTTTAACCTGCCAAAATTTATATGTCTTTTAGTTAATTAAAACACCTTTAGCATACGACAATATTTTATGCTAATACGCAAAACATTAGCCGAAGTCAGCCCATGCGCGATCATTCACCCGATGGATCTACACCCGGGAGGTTGAATTCGGATGCTTAAATTTTATTATTGCAGTGTAAGGTTGCAGCGTAAACTTACTGTATTATTCGATAGATCGTTAATAATTAATTTCTGACAGATATTATTGGCTTTCGGGAAATATTAACAGTTCCTTTAGGACGTGGCGCTCTATCTATTTAAACAGAACTAAGACTTATACTAAAACGCAACGATACCGCTTATGATTAAAGTATAAAGCGTATTCTTTAGGAAATACTTTGTTACCAATCACAATCATACACACTATTCTGCCGACCGTCAGTATATTTGATCACACATAAAGAGAGCAGTAATTGACTCATGTAGGGTCTACTAAATAACATTAGATTCAATACACACCACATTAATATAAATCGCAATTGTTATATATAGCCCGTCTCTCTAACCTGTAGTGTATCAAGAAAATTGGGAATTTTGGGTGATTTATCCGTATTCTCCAAAGAGCAATATTTCCATCAACAAATAGATACAATTAATAACTGACAGTAAAATAACAGTACAAACAATATGATTAATGCAGTTAAATTAAGTGAGTTAGTTAAGGTAACAGTTTATACTTTCGATAATTTAAGCAGTTTACTAGAGTTCTTCCCAAAAAGCCGGTGTTATGGCGAAAAATGGGAACATAACAACAGAATCATATGAAGAATCATATGACTGGAATAACTATACGAGGATACCAACTACCCTTATTCCACGAAGCCCCGTTCAACACAGAGGATGAGCATAGAGATAGGAAATTCAGTTCAGTAGCGCTGGGATAGGTCGAAATCAACGCCCACGCAAATTCTATTGGCCGACACGGACAGCAAGGCTTAGGCAACCTCCCTACACTGGTTGGCCGATTAAACTGAGCCCAGATATCTCCACACAGCACATCAGCCAATAAGCTGGTAGCTTGCACTATTTTAGTTATAAATCCCTTTGAGAGTATTCTAGCGACCGGGGGGGAACTGGCCAGCAAAGGCAAACGTATCAGTTATCCCACAAAAGCTTTTACACCGCTCCCAGAAAATGGGATTTAAGTCTATAAAATATACAAAATCACAGTTTCTAAAATATAAAAATACTCTAAACAGTTAGTCTTTCTTGCGCGGACGGCGTTTACGCAGTTTTTTAAAGCTAGCAAGAGTCCTTTTCTCTTTGGGGCGAGCCACTTTACGAGGAGGGCTATAACTCCTGGGTGAAGGGTGCAATATGATTGCATCAGAAGGTATGGGATTGCGATCGGTATATCCGCCGGTCGAAGTACCGGGTTGATTGACATCAACGTCCGGGGAGAGGGGTCTAACGGCTTTGAGAGCTCGTTTCAAGACAGCCGCTCTTACGGGTCCTTTACGAGTGGTCTGAACGAGGGCCGTGGGTGGACCATAGGCAGTTAGAAACTTCCTTGGTTTAATGGTTCTTTCCAACTCGCGTTCGCGGGCTCTGTACTCGTAAGGCCGTCGATATACTTCTTGTAACTCGGGGTGTGAGTTGACAAATAAGTCTCCATAGGCCGGATCTTGACGGATAAAGTTTATTAAGTTATACGAATTGATGTCACTCGGATTAATGCTCCTGAGGAATTTGCGTACATATTTGGTTGAAATACATTCTCCAACGCGCTTCAATAGTTCATAACTTGATAGGCGCGATTTCTGCTCGACGGAGGCAAACAAATAAGGATGGAACGCATAAACTCCTTCGTAAGCGCGTCCAGGATAATAGCGATGGCGTGAATCACAATGTAAATCAGCGTTCGCTTCCCAAGCTCTGATATAACGTAGTACAATCATTTCATCTACGCTCTCTAAATCATGGTTAAAGGGACAATCAAAGCTGGCGTGTCCTTTTAATTGACAATGATGGCATTGAGTCATAAATTGGGGGCAGACAGCAAAAATGTGCAAATTATTAAGCCGACAATATGCACAATAGATTTCCATCGACGGTTGCTCGTGGAAATAGGAACAAAGATCGTTGGTGTCCATAGACGTAATATGGTCTCTCGATGCGCACAGCCGACAACGTTGTCTAGAAACATAATTGGCATGGCGATAATCATACGCAGTAAGACACTGGGGACCTTGATACCATTCCAATATGTAGTCGCTATCGCTACTCCGAGACGTGGGGGGCTGAATCTCTTCAGATTCTAAACATATGGGTTCGTCTTCCCCTTGTATAGTTGAGGTAGGTGTGGCTGTCTCCTCAAGTGGACCTACCGTCTGAATTTCCACGACAGAATAACCGGTGGGGATCCGAGGTCTTTGGATAACCGAGGAGTGCAGGTTTATTACACAAATGTCTCTGAAAATAGCGAATCCAGCGCTATCTAACTTCTCCGCAGCCGAGTCTCTTAAGCTGAGCTTGGTCAAAGTGCGGTCTTTGAATTGGCTATCCACGTTGCGAAACGGGGTTAAAAACCGTCGGAAACATTCAAAGCGGATGAATTTATTATGTTCATCTAGCTTAGCGAGTTTGGTCCCAAGGATTAATGGATGGGCGCGTATAGTGCGACTGCACACATCGGCTAGCCAACCGGAAAGTGCGGTGTTTTCGAAGATCGTGTAGATAGCTAAGGAGGGACGGAGTGGAACACTCATGAAGCTATACACGGCGCCAGGTGCGGTCAACGGTCCGTCAAAGTATAATCGAGAATAATGGTCTCCGTATACTTGTTGATAGTTGATGGGATTTCCGACCTTGAAATTCCACCCGTATTCCTGAAAGGCAAGATGTCCGATGGAAGTTCGTTGCACCTTTGTAATATTGCTAGACACATTAGCATACATGGTGCGAAAGAAACCTCGGCCTTCGGCCCAAGGAGCTATCAGCTGAGTATCCACGAAAGGATAGGGGATATTCTCCATATTCCGAAAGTCGTTTTGGAGATCTCCGTAAACAGCTGAGCCGATTTTAATGATTCTTTCGTTGAATAACATCTCGAGAACGGGCTGGGGTAACATCGATCCATCGATACCCATGGCCGGTTTGCGTTCGGTGTCAATGACGTAACGCTGCGCGAGTTCGAATTGTCCATGTCGGAGATTCTTTTGCGTTTCGGTGAGAGTTTCAAAGGAATAATCGATCACGTCGTAACACGCTCGCGTAAACACGTGAGTGGAGCCAGCTAATCCGCGTATGTGTATCATGCGCGTAGTTCCTAATTCTCCGATTGGAACGCTACCTTCGTTATCGTAAGTAACAACGCCATACATCTCAATGATATTAAGAGTTTCATTCCACTCTTTGGTGGCGTTCTCGAGGGTCATCCCTACCGGATGCCACAAGGTGGCGCATTGACTAGCGTCAGGGAGATCACTATACTTCATATATCGAGTGGTATACGTCTCCACATTTCCATATCTTTGGATTTTCTCCTCCTCGAATAATACGTCTAGATTCCAATGGACTAATCGAGTTTTAATAAATCCATCGAGATTATAAGGAGGTTCTGTATCCTTCTCTATTCGAGAAACGTTATATGGTTTTCGAAATGAGTTTACCTTTACTAATTGATCCAGATGTTTTTGCAATTGTTCGAGTTCGACAATGTCCAGAGGATTTATTAGTGGTAGAAACTTTAAATCATGCGTCGGATCTTCTGGTTTTACCATATAATATTGAGTCAGATTAACGTAATAAGGGTGATCTTTAATTCCATAAAAAGAGTTCTGTAAAGGTCTAGCGCGTATGTTGACATCGTGTACCATACGACGGACAAGATCCGCTCGATTGTCCGGAGGTTCAACGAGTATACCGTCAACTCGAGCGGCCTCGATTGGCGGACGCTGTAACATAGGAGCGTCAGCGATAAGATTTTGCGATCTTATGCTGATATCAACCGGTTGGGGTTGTATCTTTGCGAAAAGTTTGTCTCCGAAATGCGGAACCATCGAGGGATGACGGACGGTTTTAGAGTAGAGATCGGTTATGAGTATCTGAGTTTCGGGTTGGGCTAAAGCGGCTTCTTCTCTCTCATCCATTTCCGTATGCCTCTCCTCCAGTTGATTCTCCTCCGCCTGTTTCTGCAAGCGTTCTTCCAGAAACTCCTGTAGAGAATACGTACGTCCAAGCTCGATGTCCTCTTCGAGGTTTTGGATTTCTCTATCAAACTGCGGCAAGGCTAGCTCTTTCACCGATTGGACCTGCTGCTGTAATTTACGTTTCTCTAGAAAATCCTGGGTTCCCTTTCCGATTTTCTGTCGGATGGCGTCTAGAGCGTTTCTGATGACACTCTCCTCGACTTCCGTGGCAGGTTGTATCGGAGTTAATCCTGGCCGGTTGTAAGGATTAAATGGCGATGTTAGATGTCCGCGTCCCAATCCGGTTAAATAGGATGGTCGAATATCCAACGAACCTACCGCCGGAACACCACCGATTAACTGCTCGGGTAACACCAAATCCTTGAACAGTGAGTATAATTCGGGAGGATCAGTGATACTGTTAGGATCAAGAGTTTGAGGTCTCACGGGGAAATGGGGAGGTCTGACTGAGTATTCCGGAACTCTGATCATGGGTTTATTTAGCGATCGTTTTAGACGGGCGATCGTAGGTGATACGTCGAACAGGTTTCGCTCGAAACTCCCGTAAGTATAACGCGTAAAACTGTGTTTAGCACAACGTCTCCGCGGATGTTTATGTCTTTCCGTTTGCTGGTTAGGTCTAGGACATGAGTCACAATAATACCAAAGACGTACGTCCTGCAGAGGAAACGCGGGTGATCGTTCTCCAGTTTTGCAATACTCTTCCATTTGTTCAAAGCTGTCCGGGACAACAGGCAGTGGACGATCTGCGGTAAGATACATCATGGTGAAATAGAGTCGTTTGAGTTCTACCATGGGATCGTGATGTATACCTTGAGGATATCGAGTCTCTAGGTTCTGTTGACTGGCAATATTGAGATAGGTTTCCCGCAAAAATTCCAAGTAGTCGTTGAAGTTGATGCGCTTATCGGGTTCTTCAACGTTTTCTCTGTCGAGTAGGTTGCGAATAGAGTTCTCGTGTTCTATTCTCGGTTTATCGTTACGATTCCGCTGGGCATGATATTTAAATAAAACCATTTCCCTTTCGGTGTCTACATCATCAGTATCATGTAAATCGGTAGGATGGCCGGTAGTTAAGAAGTCCATATACGTACCATTACGATTCGTATAGCGAGTGGTGAATTTTCTATAGTCCGCTTCACGCGTAAGTTGTTCCTGGGACATCGGCGGTTCGATATAACGACCATCGTCCTCCGTAATAGTCGGATCGGCTTCACCGCGTATCAAGCTATCCACAAACGCTTGTAAAGGTAGAGTATATCGCTCTCTAATACCAAGGTCATCTTCTATCAATTCCGTCATATCTGCTATCTGAGTTTATTAATATCAATATGAGTTAATATTTTAGGCAAGCGGGCGTCGCTGCCTACTAGACTTTGCCCCCGGACAGTGGGTTTCTCAGCGCCGATGTACCGTTGTCGCAGTGTTTACGCCAACATGTAGCAACAGCACGACAACGATAACCGGCACAAGTCCCACCACTGTCCGTCCCAAAGGCTTGAATCCACTTGAGGTTATCTCGGTAGAGTTAGGGCTACTTTACAATTGCGATTAGCTACTGTAAACACACTTTAGTAGTAACATTCACCTATAAACGCACAAATTCCATACAATCATTACTTACTGCACACATGCATGCCATTTGTCCGTTAGTCAGTGTCTTCCAGAATGTCACGTTATTACTATGTATCCTTGGATACTAATAGTGCGCTATGTATCCTCTTAGGCTATGCAATGGGGCAAGCCTTTTATTGTTCCTTTAACTTGCTTCTAATTCTAGCGTGGGTGTTGCCATGGTGACATTATGGAAAACTAGCGGTAGAATTAGGGCAATTCTCATGTATACAGATCTGGGATGTTATTTAATAGTAATTCTTTAATTGTCAATCTTCTCTTTATGCCTGATTTTATAAATTTTATCGGCTATTGACTATATATTGGAGATTCTCGCACTCTAGTACACTCAATATGAATCTCCGCTCCCATGATCTATTAATTACTGGAATTTTGGGAATGTTGTAAATTGCACAAAATGACAATTTATGAAATTCATTCGAATATGAATTTAAATTTATTCCCGTGAATTTTATTATTTGATGTTAAAATTGACACAATTTGATTCCAGAGCAGGTCTGGGGACATAGGATCCTTAATTCTATGAAATTTGTCTTTTAAGAGTATCGGTAAGTGCTACGATATCTTAATCGACTAGAATTGTTAACGGATCTGAATTTTACAGATTTTAATAAATATTAAATTAATATTTAGGATGGGCACCGATTTATTCCAGAACTTGTCTGGGGACGTTAACCACTGATTCTAGAATTTGTCTTTCAAGTATATCGGTGGGTGCCACGATATCTTAATCGACTAGAATTACAGATGGTCAAAAGTTTAACAGATTTATTTGCGATTTACGCTACTGTTAGAGGGACATCACGCTACTATATGTATTATTTGTTATAAGGAGAAGAGCAATATCGCACGAAGCAATGTCAGTGTGAAGAGGCAAGTCGTTTCCAAGGTCTACCCAGAGCTTGGTTTAGCCGAGACACGAGGATCTGAACTTTGCATTCCTAATACTCTGCCTACCAATATTGCAATAATACTTAAATATAGTAGTGGCTTTATTGTACTTTAAGAAGTACTGACATGTCATCTTACTATAGTCTCGCATTTATAATATAATACGGACAGTAAGGAAAGAGAAAAATAATTATTTCTTGCCGTCGCAATAAATATATTATAAGTAATTAAATACGTAATAAACACTAATATATTACACTAATTTACTAAATATTCTAAAAATAACCTTTTACTAAATAAAATTAAATAAAAACGATTATAATAACGTACATAATAACATTTACATATAAAAATGTAATAAAAACAGATAAAATAACATAGACATACACCCACTCCAGACGTGCTACGTTGAAGAGCCCCTAAATGTTTGAGGTATTAGGGAGGTGGTCGTGGGAAGAGTGTCTTGTCTTCCATAGTTTCCGGAGAGTTCCCTGTCTCTTTCCAGCAAACATAAGCGACCAACTGGGCGATTGAGTTGTTGCGTCTCAAAGATTATCCCGGGTTTCTTGAAGTTACGCCGCATTACGACGAGTTCTACTGAGCGCACTAGACCATCCTCCGAGATATGCGTCTCGATGATACGACCGATCTGCCACCGTCTACGTGGGAGGTCCGGATCTACAATAAGGACCATGTCTCCGGCGCTGACATTTTCCTGCTGCGCAAACCACTTAGTTCGAAGTTGTAGCGTGGGCAGATAATGTTTCTCAAAATGGTCAGCGAAACGACGGGATAGCAACTGCATAAGCTGCCAAGTTCGACGACAGTATTCATCTCCATCGGCAATCTCGGATTGTGGGAGCATGGCTACAGGTTTCTTAAGTAGGAAGTGCGCGGGTGTTAGCGCTTCCAGGGAGTCGATACTCGATGAGACTGGCATAAGCGGTCTCTCGTTAAGATAGGCAGCGATTTCTTCCATTAACGTCCGTAGAAGTTCGTCGGTGAGATATGCGCGGCACGGCACTATAAAGTGAAATGCGGTCTTGACACTTCGAATTAATCTCTCCCAACTTCCTCCCCACCAAGGGGCATCGGCGGCGTTAAAGGTCCAGCTAGACGCCGTTATCCGTAGCTGGTCATCCACCTGTCTTTGATTCCAGTCCTTTACGTAAGCCTGAATTTCGTTGTTAGCACCAATGAAGTTCGTTCCCTTATCGGATCTCATCGTATTGCTAGTGCCGAAACGAGCGATCTGTCGTCGTAAACATAAGACGAAGCTGTTAGTAGATAGATCATTCACCATATCGAGATGGATAGCTCTACAAGTCATGCAGACAAAGATTACACACCATCTCTTGATTATAGTTCTAGCACGATATACTTCAATAGGGCCAAATAAATCCACACCAGTATTAGTAAAGGGTGGTTCATAAAAGCTTACTCGTTCCCTAGGTAATTCTGCCTCTCGCTGTGTTAAAGGCCTACTGAATACTTTCCTACAAGGTATGCAGTTCCTAAGAACTTGATTCAGAGCTCTACGTGGTTTATGAAAATAATAGCGGGTTCGAATCTCGCTAAGAACTCGTTCTCTACCAGCATGATACAATTTACTGTGAACATCTACAATCATCTTGATTTGTACTTCAAGATTACTAATGAGTATAGGGAATTTAGTATCAAAGGATAATGGGGCGTTTGTAAGCCTTCCTCCAACACGTATTAACCCATCTATCA
The DNA here is from genome assembly GCA_032718475.1 of Nemertoderma westbladi. Lineage (NCBI taxonomy): Eukaryota > Metazoa > Xenacoelomorpha > Nemertodermatida > Nemertodermatidae > Nemertoderma > Nemertoderma westbladi. Next base: position 43,706 of record JAUCBJ010000260.1, on the reverse strand, counting down.
TTGTGCTAGAGAAGCGATCCCTTAAGCGCATCTGCGGATTTCTCAACAACAGAAAGTACCTATCGGAATCCTCATAGCATTGCAAGAGTCTCAGTATCTGCTTATTAGTTTCTTCATGCTCCTGGTAGCTGATCTTCTCTTTTAGAAACCGGTCTGATATCTTGTACTTAGGTAGATCTTTAATAACATGAACTTGCGCAGATGTTACCGGAGCAGGATCACTAGTGGTCTTCTTCCTGGAGTAATGATGGTGAAAACATCTCTTTAAGTATGTGATAGCTTTACAGAGACGATTCCAGGAACTGTAATGATGCAGTGCTCTCTGCAGCAGGGGTGAGATTCCTTGCGAGACGTCTGGTATCTCAGATTTCCAATCTCTGTCTCTAATTTCCACAACAGATTTGTTTGTGGCGAGGGATTGTGGATCCGAAGTATCGTTCTCGGCAGTATGTAATACAGATAGGTCGATTGTCGGTTTAAATAACTTCGATTTACTTGTCCGAATTTTGGGTTTGACTTTCTCCGCTCCCTTGGCTTGTCTAATCTCAGCCGTAGTAAGGTGAGGAGGCCATTCATCCTCTTCCTTGCTCAAGAAGTCGGGTCCACCCAACCAGTCAGGGGTATCTATCAGTTCCTGTGGAGTTGCTCCTCTGGAGGCGATGTCAGCTGGGTTAATCGTACCAGGGCAATGTCTCCATTGATCTATCGTTGTGCGACTAAGAATAATGGCCACTCTGTTAGTAACAAAGACGCTGAACTGACAGACTTCATTCGTTATATATTCCAATACAAGTAAAGCGTCGGTCCAATAAACAGTTTTCTCCAGTGGATAATCGATCTGTTCTGTTACATTCCGTCCGATAGCGGTAGCGTATAATGCTGCTTTTAACTCCGCCCGAGGAACCTTAAGCTTGTTGTTAATCAATGCCTTAGAGGTAACCAAGGCAACTTTGATTCCATCCGGAGTTTCGACTCGCAGATATGTTACTATACCGATCCCCATATCGCTGGCATCTCCAAATACATGGAGTTGATAGGAATACGTAGGGAGAACATGACCAAAATATGAACGGGAAATTATAAAGTTCTCGATGGCAGGTAGCGAATCCTCCCATTTCATCCATTTCTTTAATAGTTCTCCCTTGAGTGGATCGTCCCACGAGTGGTTTTCCAGCCACATTTGTTGGACTAAACTCCGAGCAATCAATATAACTGGGCTAATAAATCCCAAGGGATCGAAATAAGTGCTCAGAATACTTAAACAAATCCGTTTGGTCCGAACTGGATTATCTCGCTGTTTTAATTGAAAAAACAGGATATCTCTTTCTGTGTCCCACTTCAAGCCAAGCGTCTTGGTTTCCGGAAGATCGTCATATATTAAGTCGAGATCTTTTGATCCCCGGTCTTCTATAGATATTGCTTCCAGAAACTCACGGGAGTTGCTGGTGAACTTCGTCAATCGAAATCCACCTCTTTTCAAACACTCAACCGTTCCTTTCGCGACATCAATGGCTTCCTTTACTGATGGAAGGGACTTTAAATTGTCGTCCATGTATATGTCTCGTTTGATGTTATCTATCACCTCTTTAGAGAAGGCATCCCGGTTGTCATCCGCAGTGGTACGGACCACTGAGCAGGCGTTTGAAGGGCTTGATATAATCCCAAAGGCCTGTATGGTCATCCAGTACTCTACCGGTTTCTGGTTGAGATCTCCTTCAGGCCACCACAGGAATCTTAGGCTGTCTCTATCACGATCCAACGCCTTGACTTGTAGGAATATTCCTTCTATATCGGAGGCGAACGCGATGGAATATTGTCTTAATCTCAACAGTATCCCCAACAAAGATTGGAGCAAGTTGGGTCCTGGTAACAACTCTGAATTAAGGGATTGGCCCATATATAGGGCGGAGCCATCAAATACAACCCGTACTTCATGGGGTTTACCGGGTTTGGGAACATAATGATGTGTTAGATAATAAGTCCTTTCAGTTATTGGAGTTCCTTCCGGTACTCGCTCCGCATATCCCTTTGTGATAAATTTCTTCAACTGAGTTTGGTACATTTCCTTAGCTGAAGCGTTTGCCGTAAGACGTCGATGTAATTGATTGATTCTTTTCTCAGCCAAGGGTCTGTTATTTATAAATCTGGGTTCACGTTTTCGGAAGGGTAGTCCGATTTCATATCTACCTTGATCTTTTAAAAAACGTGTGGTTGTTTCCTGGATTTGCTTGGCTCTTTCTTCTTCTATCGACAGGGCTTTGTCGTATGAATTGGGTTCTACCAATTCTTGGGTAAAGAATCGTACGGCGAGTTCGTCCCGAGTTCTAGCGTTGTAGCGCTCTACCTCGTCATTAAGTTCGTCATTATAAATAGTGGATTCCGTTGGGCGAATCAGTTGACATAGGTTCGTTTGGTTTTTCCAAGTTTGGTTTTCGGTAAGTAGGTCAATTGTGTTCTCTTCTTCGAAGAGTTGGTAGATGTCGTCATTATCCGAGGAGTATGGTGTTCCCTCAGTTAGTTCGTCCACCTCACTGCTTTCCTCTTCCCAATCACTTACCTGATATATTTGTTCGTGGGGCATTCTCTATTCTAGAGTTCTACGGGAAGGGCCAGTAAAGTACCAACCTACTCTAGTTCTTACCGCATAAGTTTGCAGTGGCTGTGGTTGAGCAGGCCGTTTCTCCAATGTCTCAAGCGCTTCGTGTGCGTTTTGGCCGATGAGTATTTGCACTCCAGGATAATCTGTCTGGAATCGAGGTATCTTAAGATGTTGGATGCTCTCATCCTCGTCCCAATTATAAAGGTCTGCTTGGGTAGTAGCGAAGTTCTTTATAGCCACCATTTTTACTGACCTTACACCTTGTGTTCCTAACTTATCCTGGGGGGTGGACAACACACCTACATAGTAATCTGCCGTCAGGGTAGATTTCCAAACCTGCATAATTCCTGACATATTCAATTTAGTCCGGAACTTGGGTTGTCCAGCAAAGATATCTTCGGCTAGCTCTTGATCGATGAATGTTCCTGTGCTGCCTGAGTCAAGTAGGGCGTTCACTATGTAGCTTTTGTTAATACCGTGAACTCTTACCTGAACTACAGGAAATTCTCTGATTCCTACGTTGGAAGTTGGAGCTTTCCAAGATGATTGTTTGGTAAAAGTAGTAGGGGGAAACTCCTCGTTGATGTCCTTTTCGTAAGTAAGTGCTCGATACACCGTGGTGTTTATTAGATAACAGGATTCATTGGCGTCGGAGAATTCGTCAGTATAGAATCCTTCCATCTCAGACTCCTGATCAGTGTCGTTTACATCACTGAATTGGACATGAAGTTCGGACTCACTTACCTGACTCGGCTTGTCTCGTTCGAACTCACTATGTAACAAGATGTGATGTTTCGCACCACACTTTTCACACTTTATGTCGGAGTAACAGGTTCGCCGTTGGTGTCCTGGTCTGAGGCAATTATAGCATAACCGCTTGTCCCACACAACTGTACGTCTGTCTACAAGGGATTTCTTTAGAAATTCCGCACACGCACTCAAGCGGTGGGTCCCGTCGCACAGCGCACAGTTAGGTTTTATGTTACTTACTTTACCTTGGGTAGTCTGATGCACTCTCGTTCTTTCTTCGGGCTTTCTTCCGCGCATTCTGCTAGGAGACTGAGGAGGGGTCTTAGTAACTTGTTCTCTCCTATTATTGGTTCGAGCTTTGTATTTACTTACGTCCTTGGAGGTTTTGTCAACATAATACGATCGGTCTGTATCTTTCCCGCTGTCCTCTTCTTGGGAAGCTTGGCTTTCGCCGTCGTCAGTGTAACACACCGGTGTTACTCTTCTCCTAGAAGTGGGTTTCTCACTTACCTTATTTTCCGATGTTTTCTCTCTGGACTGCTTGATGAGTTGTAGTTTGACTTCACCATCTAAGAAAGACATGAGATCAGCCATGGTAGGACTTCGTCGTTGTTGTTCATTCATGTACAACACTTTCTTGTCCCAGCGTGTACATACTCCACCCTTTGGTAAAGTAGAGACTACGGCTCCAATAACCATGGAACTCTGGTATTCGTGCGACTTACCTAACCAGTCCAGTTGTCTACAGATCTCTTGAATTTCATCGGAAAACTCTATAATCCCACTACTAAGGAAGTGTCGGGGGGCTACTAATTTTGCGTACAAATACTTAGCTATGTTATCCTTGTTACCATACCTGATGTTTAATGTATCCCAAACTTGTCTTAATCCTTCTGGATGTCCAATAAACTTTAACGCCATTAACTTGGGAGGTCCTTCCAAACATTTGATGAGGAATCTAAGTTTCTCTCCGTTAGATAGTACAGAATTCTGTATGCTATCTTTGTAATATTCGTTGAAAGGTAACCATTTCATCTCATCTCCATTGAATTTGACGATCTCTCCCACTTTGACCGCTTGGCGGGCTTCTGTTCTAGCCATCTGACGCGTAAAGCTTTCTTGGGCCATCGTGTTATTTAATATCGAATTATCGGTATATAAATTTCTCGGATCATTATCAGGTCTATAGGGAATATCATTAATAACAGGTCTATAATCACCCTTAATAGGGTTTGCTATAGGAGTTTCAACTTCACTAGCAGTATAGATGCGTGTAGGCTCCACACCTTGCGCATGTAATACTTCAGACCTAACAGGTTGACACAATGTTACAGGGGGTATTGGTATGCCCTTTTGGATATTGACTAATTTGTCGCGTTCTAGCGCGACACTCCGCTGCACCTCCCGCAACTCTGCTCTACCTTCCCTCACTGTTCCCTTAAGTTGGTGGACAGTCTCCTGCATCTGTCCCAGCAGGAGATTCATCCCCCGCCGTCCCTCTTCCACCCACTCAACCGCCGAAGCGGGAGTCGCCAACATAGTAGCGGGCTGACGCGGGACGACGGGAGACAAATTATTGATTTCTCTCTCTGCTATCTGGACAGGAGTATTCTCTTGGACTGTTCCACCGGGTACAGGCAGTGTAGTACTATGTAAAGGGAATTTAGAGTTAAGCTCTGGAAGTGCAGGGGTCTCTAGCACAGAAGTGACTTTGGGAACAACAGGCCTAATTATTTCAGGTTCATCGACTATAGTAGGGAGTCTTTTGACCTGGATAAATTGTTCTATGGGTTCTGCACTCGCTAAGTCTGTGCTAGTTAGCTGTCTTTTAACAGCTGGGGGCAAATTAGGCAATTTGCGACGGTAAGATGTTTTTCTACGCCTACTTAGATGAGATCTATTTCCTCCGCCTTCAGGATCGGTGGTCTCGCCTTCCTCCGAGGATGTGTATCCCTGGCGCTTGGGAGTAGATTTTCTCATCATCTGCATTTGATTAGCAGTAAACTGTTTATTTATACTGTCTTGTGTCTCTTGCAGATTTTCCAACTCCAGTTGGGTAGTCTGCTCAGATGCTCTCCTTTCTGCTTCTGCCACTGCCTTTGCTGCTTTTCTTTCTGCTTCTGCATCTGCCGCCGCTGCCTTTCTTTCTGCTTCTGCATCTGCCGCCGCTGCTTTTCTTTCTGCTTCTGCATCTGCCGCCGCTGTCTTTCTTTCTGCTTCTGCATCTGCCGCCGCTGCCTTTCTTTCTACTTCTGCTTCTGCCATAGCCGCCGCCTTTTGTTCCTCTATCCTTCTTTTCTTTATTTGTTCTTCTCGGACTCTAGTGAGGCGGAGTTTTTCATCACATTCAGCTTGGTTTGCAGCTAACATTTCGGCATCGATTGAGTCCAACACAAGCTTGGTTCCTTCACTATTAGGGGAAAGTCCAGACAGCCGTCTCCTCAACTCTTCGTCTCCTAGGAATCGCTGATAGTCGGACAAATAAATGTCGATAGCGTCTCTAGTTCGCGGTTTCTCGGCGGCCTCTTCGCTTTCCGCTTGAGAAAGGGTGACATCAGTTGGTTCTTCATAGGTTGATCTCTCAGCCAGCTGGGATTTCCACTGGGCCGTTTCCTGTACTTTGAGATCTACCCGATGTAGCCAAGTTTTGACAGCAACCTGCAGCGACGTGTCCTGTCTTCTTTTGGAAGTTTCCTCAAAGGCTGAGAGGATTAGTCGTATGCGTAGGGTTCTTTCGCGTATTTGATATAGCAGCTCTTCCTGCTCTTGAGGTCCGTGAGGTTGTCGAAACAGTTGTTCTTCCAATCGATCCAAGGATCCGAAGAATCCCTGCACATATCCTGCTGCTGACCTCTTCCAAACAGCTGGATCCATTGTATCTTTAGCCACTCCCATCCTGTGTATATCTTCCCAAGTAGCCTCGGACAGATCCAACGGAAGTCCGAGTCCGGGAAAGTTCCATTGTGATTCAACAATAGATATCAATTCTTCCCTGGCGTATCCCGCGTAATTATCTTGGGTCGCTCGCTTATTCTTCGCCCAGTCGGCTTGATGTTCCTCCACCGCAATGAATATAGTAGTTAGCACTGCAGCAGGAAGAGTAAGAAGGGGGTCTGAGTAGACTGTATCAGCCATCTGCACTCCATGTTCGGGAGTCAGCTCTACAGTATCCGAACTGCTGGAGCTATCGGGTCGCTGGGAAGTAGGTTCTTGACCAAGATGTTGCTGCGATAGGACAACTGCCTCTTGGTCCCGTTTTACCTGTGCCCGAGTGCCTATGATGGACCTATGGTGGACTAGCCTAGGGTCTGATACTACTGGAGGGATGACCTTTTTTACAGTAGGAGGTGAGCCGAACTCCTTTCTTATTCGCTCCACACTCCTATCTGAATCACAGATAGTTGTATCGATCAGACTGTCTGACAGGTTTTGCTGAGTGTCAGACATGTTTAGCTATACAGTTGAAGGCTTACTGCTATAGTTACAGTTAAAGCAAGTCTAGTAATTCAGTATGACCACTGGCCTAGTACCGGTAATTTATTGCAGTATATTAGAATACCGGTATGCACTTATAATATATATAAGTATTGTAAACTAGGTTTGTCACAGAGTACCGGTATATAAATTTAGCACAGATATATATAAATATATAATAGGCCTATCTTGAATACCGGTATACAGCTTACACTTATAGTATATATAAGTATAATTATGAACTAGAATTAATTACAGAGTACCGTTATGATTTCAGCTCAAATTTATAGAAATAAATATAATAAGCCTATGGTAAGTACCGGTATGTCAATTATTTTTAGAATAATTGAATTCCTGAATATTTTAGGGTTACTTAGTTACTTTAACTTACTTTATTACCGTTATTTAAGCAGTAGTCCAACTGATAGTGAGACCTAGTTGTTGTATGGCAGGCCTACTATTTATAAATCGTTTGATTTGATTTATAATATTTATATACCCATCTAAATGGGTTTTTTGTCAATATTTGAAATAAATGTTATTATTTCTGGGGGAGTCACTACACAGAAGCTGTGCGCTCTCAGTGAAGTGCTATTTATTTTACACTAAAACTGATAATTCTAATTTACCTAAGTTACTTAATACTACAAATTACTTACTATACTGGTGAGATTAATTCTCTAATTAAACACAACAAAATATTACGTACGAAATTTTTTAGGGTAATTTTACAGGAAGTCTACAAACCAGCCTAACAAAGGGTTAGAATTCTGGTTATTACAACGGACAGGGTACTACGGTATTTGAAATAATAAGTAGTAGTAAATATATTGTACTGTCCAGATAGGAAAATACCACCGCCTGACGACCTATAACCGTATCGCTATAGGTACTACGTTATGTATCACGGATTGTTCCTACCCAGAAGCTAATAGAGCTAACGAATGTGCCTATCAACCACTTTACAACACAAATATACTGCCTACACTAATTACTTCGGAAAGCACTGTACACTAAACCCTAAATTAGGTACAAGTACCGGTATAACAAATAATCAGTAGTTAAATATACTTGAACAGTTAAAAGAACCACGGCATCTGCTGGAGTGACTAGAGCACAAAGTCACCAGTCTTGTCCTACGCCAAGCAGCCCGTGTAGTACCGGAGTTAATTTAACTATAACGGTATGTATAACAAGCACAATTACTGTAGGAATAAACTTGGGGACATGAATGTTGCGAATAATCGCATAAACTCTGAATAATAAATATTACGCTACCCGTACAGAATACTCAAACAAAATACAAACTAAACGCTGGCAGACTACTATCAAGCCTAAACAAACTACAGTATGTGCAGATTCTGAAACTGTTAGTTAGTATGCGTTCTAGCATGGTAGTACGACTTATTCTTTAAGAGGGGATTGACCTTACCGCATATGGCTGCCCCAACTTACTAACGGCACTTTATCAGACCAACTCTACACACGCAGCAATCCCTTCAGGCCTAAGAATAGCTAGACAACAATCTAGCCTACAAAATATCTGAGTAATAACTATTACGGTACCTGAACAGACCACACAAACAAACACAGGCTAAAACACTGGCAGACTACAATCAAGCCTAAATAAACTACAGTATATGCAGATTCTGAAACTGTTAGTTAGTATGCGTTCTAACACGGTAGTACGACTTATTCTTTAAGAGGGGATTGACCTTACCGCATATGGCTGCCCCAACTTACTAACGGCACTTTATCAGACAAACTCTACACACGCCGTAATCTCTCCAAACTCAACACAGTCAGACAGCAGTTCAGCCTACAATTATTTGAACAATCTGAGCAGACTTACACGTCTTCAGCTCAATATTAACTTACTAGGAAATAAAACCGACAGAAATAAGTAAGCTCCAAAAGAAACAAGGGGTGTACAGTCCCTAATCTCTTAAACAGCCTACCGGTATACAATAATCAAAATCGAATAATACTAAATGTACTTGTACAGCAGTACCGGTACCGGTGATGACAGTTAGGCCTACTGACCTACAGAAGTACCGGTTCAGTTTTACTAGTCACTACGGTATTTTGCAACCTTATTGCCTACTGCAATAAGATTATAAACTGTTACTGTTCGCGCTTTTGAAGACCTTTAGCAGTTTAACCTGCCAAAATTTATATGTCTTTTAGTTAATTAAAACACCTTTAGCATACGACAATATTTTATGCTAATACGCAAAACATTAGCCGAAGTCAGCCCATGCGCGATCATTCACCCGATGGATCTACACCTGGGAGGCTGAATTCGGATGCTTAAATTTTATTATTGCAGTGTAAGGTTGCAGCGTAAACTTACTGTATTATTCGATAGATCGTTAATAATTAATTTCTGACAGATATTATTGGCTTTCGGGAAATATTAACAGTTCCTTTAGGACGTGGCGCTCTATCTATTTAAACAGAACTAAGACTTATACTAAAACGCAACGATACCGCTTATGATTAAAGTATAAAGCGTATTCTTTAGGAAATACTTTGTTACCAATCACAATCATACACACTATTCTGCCGACCGTCAGTATATTTGATCACACATAAAGAGAGCAGTAATTGACTCATGTAGGGTCTACTAAATAACATTAGATTCAATACACACCACATTAATATAAATCGCAATTGTTATATATAGCCCGTCTCTCTAACCTGTAGTGTATCAAGAAAATTGGGAATTTAAGGTGATTTATCCGTATTCTCCAAAGAGCAATATTTCCATCAACAAATAGATACAATTAATAACTGACAGTAAAATAACAGTACAAACAATATGATTAATGCAGTTAAATTAAGTGAGTTAGTTAAGGTAACAGTTTATACTTTCGATAATTTAAGCAGTTTACTAGAGTTCTTCCCAAAAAGCCGGTGTTATGGCGAAAAATGGGAACATAACAACAGAATCATATGAAGAATCATATGACTGGAATAACTATACGAGGATACCAACTACCCTTATTCCACGAAGCCCCGTTCAACACAGAGGATGAGCATAGAGATAGGAAATTCAGTTCAGTAGCGCTGGGATAGGTCGAAATCAACGCCCACGCAAATTCTATTGGCCGACACGGACAGCAAGGCTTAGGCAACCTCCCTACACTGGTTGGCCGATTAAACTGAGCCCAGATATCTCCACACAGCACATCAGCCAATAAGCTGGTAGCTTGCACTATTTTAGTTATAAATCCCTTTGAGAGTATTCTAGCGACCGGGGGGGAACTGGCCAGCAAAGGCAAACGTATCAGTTATCCCACAAAAGCTTTTACAGTTGGTGTTATTAAGTGAAGGTGATATGTAAATCATGATGTTTTAATGATTTACAGTTGTGTTTGATATGTATGCGTTCACTAATCCCCGGCTCACAAATGCGCATTCAACATTCAATATTCAACTTTTAAATAACTACGTCACACTTCACATATAAACATTTCACTTTCTGCTCATAAAAAAATATTTGTTATATTGCAAAATAAAAATAAAATTTAAAATAAAATGTTTAATATTAAAATATAAATTTTACCGGTAATCTACACTAATAATCTAATAATTATTAACGAATATCCAAAGTAAATTTACATAGTAAACTGCACAAGTTGTTTATTAAATTGCCTAAATAATTAATCTATATTATGTTACCTATCTAAAGTCACAAACGAAGTAAATACGAGATCGGTTAATGCCGATCGGGTAGATCGGAGCCCCGCAACCCCGCACCGTCCCCAAAGCCCAGTGCCCGCTATGGGCGCCGCCCACCACGCAGGCAGAGGGAGTTGGAGCGGATCAGCGCGAATTGAAGGCGCCTCCGGACCCCTCCCAACACACTGGCGAGGCCTCGCTGGCGCATCCCCAGCCGCCGAGCCACGAGGGTCTCAGCGAGGTGGCGGATTAGGATTTCGGCCTCCTTACACCACACCCCGTCGGTGGTTCCGACTAGGGGGGTGAAGGAGATCCTCCTGTCCTCGCACACCGCGCTGTAATGGACCTTCTTGGCCCGGACTCGCTGCTCGAGGATGGAGTCCAGGTTAAAATATAAATGGTTGAGCATCATTCTGTTGGTAAATAGTCGATAAATATACAGACATGCACTATTTTATGCATCTGGTAACGCCAGAGGCGGAGCTTCGTTTTTTGCGCCCCTGGGCGAGTCCCATTTTGAGCGCCCCTCCCACCCCCCCCCCCCCCCCCAAAAAAAAAAAATAAATACAAAAACACAAAAAAATATGGAAAGTGAGTATATTTACAGAACATGATTATATTTATTACAAAAATAAATAGGCCACATTATAAAAAAACTTTACGAGATTTGATTGAAGCAAATTCGGTAATTAATATATATAACTCTAAGTTATCTAATGTTTCGGACTCTATACTAAGCAGGGCTAGTTCAGACAAGCGTTTCTCTAACATTGTAGTTCGTAAGTAATTTAATATTAATTTAAGTTTGCTGAAAGAGCCCATACCAATTACAACAGATATTAAGCCGGCCTGCTTGCAGTACGTCTTGTCTTCCTAGGTTTGAAGGGCCATAATGTAACCACCACTACTAAAGATTAAATTTCTACATTTTGCTTATAGTCCCAATTTCCTCTCCTAAATATTTCTAAATTTTGCGCCCCCCTGAAGTGGCGCCCCTGGGCAGCCGCCCCCTCCTGCCCCACCCTAGCGGCGCCTCTGGGTAACGCAGCATTAGTTGAAAGCTGCCATATCTAGAATCAAATTAACAATCGTCATTGGACTAGAATAATTCGAACGGACATTTAATAATAATAATAGACAGTAAATTGGAGGCATACATATTGTAGTAAATATTCTGAAGACACTAATTCTAAATTTTCTACTGTAGTTCTGAAAAATATTTGTATGTCTGCCATTAGTGCCACTATTAGTGCCACTATGGAATAGATAATGTAGTTAGTTATGCATGGGTGGTAGTAATGTAGGGTAACATTTTATATAAAGGCACGATAAAAGAGGAAAGAATATTTAAAAACATTAAAACCTTTACAGTAATAATTTCATTAACATTATATATCAGCTATATGTAAAGGTCGTAAGTTATTCTAGTTCAATTCGTAATACAGGCACGCACTACTTTACGTATCTGTTAACACAGCAAAGCATTACACATACGCAACCTTCAATTAAGAAATTAAAGTTGCATGTTGAATGAAAATTGTCCGTGAACGTCTCCATAGGCACAATGTGTTTTTTAGTTGAAAGTTGAACGTTGAAAGATTATGTGTATACCCGGGCCTAACTTACTTTATATTACTGTTTTAAATGAAGTGAGTAGGCATGTGCATGTATGTAGTCTGTGGGACTGGACGGCAAAATATTAGGAATAATCGTTTAATTTTTGCATCACCAGTTAAAGAGCTCCCGGCACACTCCAATGGAGTGTGCCGGGAGTGACTCCATCCTGCCATTTTGATCATGTGTACGAAATGGCGGCGAAACTACTTTGATTGCATTTCACTTTGATTAATTAATAATGACTTACTTTGATCTGTCGCAGTTGATTTAATTCAATTATATTATATTAATGCGGCTTATTTAGACAAAGGGAACATTGATATAATCCATTATTACTTACTATACTATCCTATAATTGGTTGGGTCAATTGTAGGATGCATCATGGCGGTATTTAATAGTAATATAAATAATATTAATGCGGTGTATGGTGGTTTTTATTATCTTTGTAAACAACTATAATATAATTTATACTTCACTTACCTATTTTAGACATATTTCTGGAATAAACTGGCTTCAGAAATTGAAATGTAGCTGCAATAATAATTTACAAATGTGCAAAGTAACAGTTTACAGTGTGATGATCCGAGTGCTTTGTTACACGAACGAAAGTAGCGAGTGATTACAATTAAGCCACGAGGATCAGAACACTGCAACAAGTATGTATGTAGTTTTATTCCAAAATTTTAACATTACGAAATGATTGTACATATACATTATAAGTGATAGAAACTTCACAAATTATATTAGTTACTGTATAAATAAATGTAAAAATGACTATATAAATAATAATACACCAGTGCAATACTAAATGTACAGGCCAATACTACTAATAACCAAAATTGTAACATTACTCAACGCCGTAAGTATTAACAGCGAGTTGTTATTTAGCACTTTACAACTTTAGAGGACATTACAGCATTGTATTGGCCTGTACATTTAGTATTGTATTTGGTGTTATTGTTTACGTGGTAACCTTTGACGGCGTTAAGTAACACTTGGTGTAGTGGTTGCATTGAATTCATATCTCCTGTAGGTCGTGGGTTCGATCCTCACATGGGCCAGGGCAGTTTTCGTTTCGGCACGAATGCTTTAAAGGGACCAGCCAGGGCGCATCTCTGCCTTGCATCCTTAAGTGGTAGCTAAATGAGTACTGGAGTTTCCTCTGGGGAGTAAAGTTCTGGGGGGACCGCACTGGAAATAAGTCGTTAGACTTTGTGCGTAATCCCTGGCCTAGCGGCCGAAGAAAATTTACTTTACTTTACTTTACACTAAGGGGACATTACTTAACGCCGTCATTGTATACCACGTAAACAATAGGTAGAAATTTGCCTGATAGGCCTACTGCATTACCTACCGGTAGACGGGGTATAGCTATTAATAACCAGTTGGGCCTAGCTATATTATTATAACATGGCTCCAAACGCTACCATAAATATAAGCTAACTTATTTATAACATAATTGATGTCATTGTTACATTTATTTATACAGCAACAAATATAATTTGTGCAGTTTCTATCACTTATAATGTATTTATTTGTACAATCATTTCGTAATGTTAAAATTTTGGAATAAAACTACATACATAGGCCTACTTGTTACAAAGTACTTTACAGTGTTCTGATCCTCGTGGCTTTATTTTCACTCACTCACTAACATTCGTTCGTGTAACAAAGCCACTCGGATCATCTCACTGTAAAGTGCTACTTTACACACAAGTATGTAAATAGTTATTACTCCATGAGATTGTAGAACTTTCTAAAGTAGTAAGACTTCGGAAAATGTGGACCCACACGATTATATTGTAGCATGTGAGTCCGACAAAGTCGGATTTATGTCAAAAATGACACACTGGCCTTTCTACTGCAGCAGCAGCAGAAACTGTTCCCGTTTAGCCAGTCTGTCCACAGTATGTGAATGGGGAGTGCAAAGTGGATCGCAGTCACAGAATGAGTCAAGTCTCAAAAATATACTAACCTATACTATACAACACATGACAAACGCCGAGCTTTATGGTACAATACCACCTGTATCAACCACCCTCCGTGAATGTAGATTAAGATTCAGTGGGCACTGCTGGAGAAGTAAAGACGAGGTCATACCAGATCTACTTTTCTGGCAACCAACTCATGGAAAGCGTAGTCGTGGACGACTGTTTATGCCCTAACATGGACCAACTTAAAATAAAAGCGATACTGGACTTGAGAGAAACGAAATTAGGTCAACTATGGAGAATCGGGAAGTCTGAAAGGCTCTCATTTCCACTGTCCGAGTTCGCTCGACCTAGTAGTAGATGGAGAATCGGGAAGCCTGGAAGGATCTCATTTCCATTGTCCGAGTTCGCTCGACCTAGTAGTAGTTGGAGAATCGGGACGCCGGGAAGGATCTCATTGGTAATGGTGAAAAATATCGAGACTTGAAAAATATCGAGAGTAAAAATAACGAGAGTAAAAATATCGAGAGTAAATATAACGAGTGTTGAAAATTAACGTGATTAAAAAATATCGAGAGTAAAAATAACGAGTGTTGAAAAATATCGAAAATAACGAGTGTTGAAAAATATCGAGTGTTGAAAAATATCGAGAGTAAAAATATCGAGTGTTGAAAAATATCGAGAGTAAAAATATCGAGTGTTGAAAAATATCGAGAGTAAAAATATCGAGTGTTGAAAAATTGGAAAATATCGAGAGTAAAAATATCGAGTGTTGAAAAATATCGAGTGTTGAAAAATATCGAGAGTAAAAATATCGAGTGTTGAAAAATATCGAGAGTAAAAATAGCGAGTGTTGAAAAATATCGAGTGTTGAAAAATATCGAGTGTTGAAAAATATCGAGAGTATAAATATCGAGACTAAAAATATCGAGTGTTGAAAAATATCGAGAGTAAAAATATCGAGAGTAAAAATATCGAGTGTTGAAAAATATCGAGAGTAAAAATAACGAGTGTTGAAAAATATCGAGAGTAAAAATATCGAGTGTTGAAAAATATCGAGAGTAAAAATATCGAGTGTTGAAAAATATCGAGAGTAAAAATATCGAGTGTTGATAAATATAGAGTGTTGAAAAATATCGAGTGTTGAAAAATATCGAGAGTAAAAATATCGAGACTAAAAATATCGAGTGTTGAAAAATATCGAGAGTAAAAATATCGAGAGTAAAAATATCGAGAGTAAAAATAACGAGTGTTGAAAATATCGAGTGTTGAAAAATATCGAGAGTAAAAATATCGAGTGTTGAAAAATATCGAGTGTTGAAAAATATCGAGAGTAAAAATATTGCATTTTGCTTGAGCATTTTATTTAGAATTATGGAACAATATAGCAGTGCATGTGTTAAAACAGTGCAAGTGCAAGTCAATGGCATTATGTAATACACCTTGGGTACCCATTTACCAGATTTATTATACTAACTAGTTTTTGCTATTTTTTAAATAAATATTATAAAAGAAGTGCTAGCTATCAATTTTGATAAATATTATAAATATTGTTAAATGTTATATTAGAACACGTATAAGCTACCAAATGTTGATAAATATTTTTGTTATAGAACATTTTTAGTAAAAAAAAATTATCATTCAACCATTATTTAAAAAAATTGTTACTATCGATATTTTTCAACACTCTATATTTTTCAACACTCGATATTTTTACTCTCGATATTTTTCAACACTCCATATTTTTCAACACTCGATATTTTTACTCTCGATATTTTTCAACACTCGATATTTTTACTCTCGATATTTTTCAACACTCGATATTTTTACTCTCGATATTTTGTAACACTCGATATTTTTACTCTCGATATTTTTCAACACTCGATATTTTTACTCTCGATATTTTTACCCTCGATATTTTTACTCTCGATATTTTTTGAACTCTCAATATTATCGTTATTTTTCAACACTCGATGTTTTTACTCGCGTTATTTTTACTCTCGATATTTTTCATGTCTCGATATTTTTCAATATATAACCATCTCATTTCCACTGTCCGAGTTCGCTCAACCTAGTAGTGGTTGGAGAATCGGGAAGCCGGGAAAGATCTCATTTCCACTGTCCGAGTTCGCCCGACCTAGTAGTAGTTGGAGAATCGGACACATGTCCGCATATCTTCTTATCTATCTTCATATCATATCTTGCCCACATATCTTTATCACAGCCATAATTGATTGAAAAAGATTCAATGTTATTATATAAATTTGCTCTTTAGTGATGGATTATGAGTTATCTTATTCAATGACATTGGGTTGAGTTTGTATGGTGGAAATTCATCAGGAAGGCTGTAAGTAAATTTCAAGGTCTGCCATATGCGTGCGTAGCATAGAATTATAATTTTGGCTGGGCGCAGCTTAGCAAAGTACCAATAAAATTATGCATTGCAGGCCGATTCTGGATGATCAGCTCTAGAAACCAGCCGCCCTTCTTAATCCGCACATGTTGTATGAATGTGTTGTGCTCTCTCTTAGTCGGAATAGGAAGTGTATTTAGATGCGAAATTAATCTACATAGTTTATGGCCATTTATCTGCTTATTGTTATGAGGCGTCATGTGTACAGCACAACAATTAGCTCTACCATTTACATGGTCTGTCCCTTAGTATGCTGTATATGTAATAAGGGTCTTCCTTCTTAATGGTTTTGTAAAGTTCCCAGTATTGTAGTATTGTTTACTGTCGAACCTTAGACCAAAAATAATAATTTTAATTTCTAAACATTCTAGAATTATAATTTATTTTCATTATTATACTTTATATAATCACACATCTCCACATTTCAATTTTAAATATTGGAAAGAGCAAAATTCAAAAGTCATATAATTCAATAAAGCTGTGAAAATTTGTTATCATCATGTTACCATATCATTCCTATATCACAGCCATAAATGATTGAAAGGGTTTAAGTAGCTTCTTCAGAATATTAACTGTAGTTGTTTTTTTTTTTTACATGTTTTATTCCAGATCCAATACAGGTTCTATAACAATTGACAATATTAATTACAATAATAGCGCAAATGAAGTCCTCCTACGTACAGTGATACATACAGTTACTACAAAACACTAGAGTCGGTTTCCAATAGAGCTAGAATGAAGCACAGAATTATCAAGACAAATGTTGCGAATACACATCAAAATAGTATCTGAACTAAATACACGAGAAAATAAACTAGCTAAGAGAGAAGCGTTGAATATGAACAAGAAGCACTATAGTTCTCATCAAATTTATATCCAAAAAGTTTCTTAACACTAGTATTGTAAGCTACACGTAGACGGTTCCAGTGTTGATTTGGTTAGGTATTTATCAGCCCAAAGTGAGTTACAGTAAACATTGGAACAATAACTAGAAAATAATTGAATCTTAACAGGCCGACTGTATGAGCTAAATTTCCTAATAAATAAATTAGCACGGGCATAATGACCTCTAGTTTAGTTACGAATATCAATATCATCACGGAAATCACTGCATATAAAATGGCCCAGGTATTTATATTTGTCAACGCGTTCTAGAATTGCGCCATTAAGATGTATATCTAAATCTGAAGAAAACTTACGTAGCCTACTATGTAAATACAATAGCACTTCGATTTTTTAATATTAAACTTTAGAGAATTATAATCAGCATAACGACTACAAATAAGATGTTGCAAGGCTATAGGGGAAGTAGAAATAATGCATAAATCGTCCGCATATAAAAAATGATTGACACAAGAGTGCCCAAGCCTAGACCCTATACCAGTTACAGTTAATTCAATGCTAAGATCATTAGTATACACATTGAACAAATAGGCGCTGAGAATACTTCCTGGTTTTACACCGTTAGTCGCAGTAAAACTTCCCGAGAGATACCCATCCCAAACGAGAAGACTGATTATCGTACAAAAAATATATAATACGTAGACTATATAGAGGAATCCCTCTGTGTAACAGTTTAGCAAACAATGTGGAATGAGAAACGGTATCAAAGGCTTTGGACGCATCCAAGAAGCAAATATATACATCCAACATAACATATAGGATTACCCGTAAAGCTTTGCAGCTTATTTCCAAGGGGGTCCTTTATGTTACTTGGTTACAAATACAATATTACACTACGCTAACCTAAAACCAATATAAAACGTAATTACACTATATACATGTACAACTTTACCGAGAGCGTGACAATGTCCGACTCAACGATAAAGATGTAATGTACAGAACAATTTATTATAAAACGTAATTACAGTATAAATAGTAAATAATTAATAAACTAATAACTTACTGTAGGACTATTGTACCTATTTTTACATTGCACACCGAGGTGAGATTTAACTGCAGATTTAAAAGAATGTTGATTATTTAGGTTTTTAATTTCATTAGGCAGAGCGTTCCAATTTTTAATGCCGTTAAAAAAGAAAGTATCAGATTCAAAGGATTTACAATTTGGGAGGTAGAAGTTTGAAGCACTAGCTCTGGTACTGTAAGAGTGTGTATCGCGTACTCTGTTGAATTTTTGTTTTAGGTAATTGGGACATTTACCATTATACACTTTATGCACATGGTTAAGGCGTAGCTGCTTAACTCTACTATCTAAGTTAAGTAGTCCAGATTCAGAAAAGTCATCTGGAGTTAGGTGGTGCCTAGGTTTGTAGCCTTTAATAAATCGTACTACTTTATTCTGAGCTACTTGTAATTTACATTTAAGCTGTTTGCTTAAGCCTTCATACCAAGAAGAGCATGCATAGTCCATGTGACACTGTATTAAAGAAGAGCAAAGTAACTTGCGGGAGTCGGTGTTTAAACTATTTTTATTTCTGTATAGAAACCTAAGCCTACTGTTAACTTTCGAGAAAATATTTTTCACTGTACTTTCTCCTGATAAGCAGTTATCCAATGTGGCGCCTAAATATTTAACTTCCTTTTTATTTTCAATCTTATGTCCATTACTAGTGACTTCAAACTTAGTTACCTTCTTTAACTTTCTTTTGGAACCAAACAAAGTACTTTCAGTCTTACCGTAGTGAATGGATAGCTTATTATCAACCAACCACTCATTACAGGATTCTAGAACTGCACTTAAATTTTGGGAAATATGGATAGGATCTTTATGAGAGAAAATAAGAGCACTGTCGTCGGCATATAAAATGAGTTTAAAATCGGGATCTATACTACTTATCATATCATTTACATAGCATACAAAAAGCAGAGGACCTAATATACTACCTTGTGGTACACCACAGGTGATCTCTTGTACAGTAGACTGCGATTTGCTAATGACTACAGTTTGACCTCTGTCTGACAGGTAGGACTTGAACCAGTCTATTTAACCTACACCCATCAGGCCTAACTTACCAAGCAGAATTTCGTGATCTACAGTATCGAAAGCCTTTTGTAGGTCCAACATTACCATACCAGTATATAAACCCTTTGCGTTATTACATCTAATTGTATCAGTTAAGTTAATAAGGCAGGTGTCTGTAGAATATGATTTACGAAAGCCGGACTGAAGTTCATACATCAGATTTAGCCTACTAAGATGTGCTTCCAGCTGTAGAAAAACAGAACGTTCTAGAATTTTAGATACAATACTTAAGATACTAACAGGTCTGTAATTACAGGGTTCTACTTTACTATTCTTTTTATACAGAGGAACAACCTTAGCTAATTTCAGTTCGTCTGGTACTACATTATCTACCATAGAGTAATTAATAATAAAAGTAATAGGCACTTTAAGTACTTCAGCACCATCCTTAAGAAAACGGGCAGGTATTAGGTCTAGACCGGTACTTTTTGAGGCTGATGGCTAAGTAGATTTTGAAAAACGAAATCCTCAGACACGGGTTTTAAAAATAACTTTAAAAAAACTAAAAATAACTTAAAAATAACCTAAAGATTTTAGGGTAGACCATTGACTTTTAGGATTATCTTTATTCTCACTTATTTTGTTGTACAAATATTCAGATTTAGCTTTTTTTATTTCCCGTTGGACAAGGTTTCTATATTTGCAGTAATTATTATAATCAGCTAAAACACGGTATTTCCTAAATTTATACAAATAGTTTTATCTCTTTCTCTGATATTACTAAGAATACCCGAGGTCATCCAGGGCTCAGTGCGTTGTTTAAGACTAATTTCTTTTACTAACTGACTTGACTAATTTCAAAAGGTTTACCGATTATAGTAGAAAGCGCGATAGGTCGATAATTGCCACTATCAGTGAGAAAGCCGTTCTTATCTTTCAAGACTGGTAATATAAAAGATTGTAATAAAACCATAGGCATAAAACCGTGAGTAAACATACAAGAAAATAATAAGCTTAATAAAATTGGAAGCCGAGACGGCGCATAAATAATATTTTCAGCAGAGACCTGGTCAGGGCCAGCCGCTTTATTGCACGAAAGTTCACCAATTGCACTACTTATTTCTTTAGGAGATACAAGCATATCTAAACTAAATGATATATTGCACGTAGCATTCCTAACATCATCTGAAATTACACGAGTTGGGTTAAAATTAAACGATTTTTTGTAGTTATCAGCCCATTGAGCACAAATAGAAGGTGCACCATTTGCGCTGTCAACAGTCAAAGGAGAGTTAGTATTATATTTAATTTTGTTTTTAACATCTTTCCAAAATTTATTACTGTCACCACCAGCCAATAACTTGGCGAGACTGTCTGAGCGTAGCTGTTCCTCCGCGCGTTTACAGCTTCGCATAGCTTGCTGAAACTGCGCTTTAGAACGCAATAGTTGTTGGTGCAACGAGGTACCACTAGTGCTACCAAGCTGACGCCAGAGTAAAAATAAATTCCTAGAAATCGAATGTTTTTCACCAACAACACTATTCCAACCAGGAATATGAGAATAATTAGTATTGTGGTTAGAATTATTACCCTGAGAATTGATTTCAGCACCCTTTAAAGAGTCAACAATGTCTGTATAAAAATGTTCAATGTCATTGTTGTGTAACAAACAATTAGTATCAGAGCATTTAATGGCAGACCATGGAATAATAATATTAGATAATAGAGAATCACATTTATGAGAGTAATTGGATTTTTGAAACGGTGTTAAATTATTCCATTTCACCTTAGTATTATTAGCACAATTAATTTTATCCACACCCGGTGGCAGTGGTTGGTCATTCATATTAGTGTTATCAATAGGTTCTAGAATTATTGTCAATGGAATGTGGTCAGATACCGTAAGGTCATAGTCCACCTTAATATCAAAAATATTATTTCTAAAATCATGCATAGTTACACAGTGGTCAGCCAAGAGGTGGTGTTAAACGATGGACTGACAAATGTAAATGTAGAATCTGGCAAGGTATCTGTATCGAGAATAGACATACCAGAATCTTGACACATTTCCGTAAGATATTTGTAGAAAATCTTATTCGGGTCAGCATTGAAGTCACCAAGCAACATTACGTTATTAGTGCCCTCAGTAGCCACCAAGGATTCAATCTTACCAAGATACTCCAAGTAGAGATCAACATTGTCGGGACATTCGTAGGGCAGATATACATTGACAATTAGCAAAGAAAACGTAGGAGATAGAGAGAGGCGAGCAGATAACATCCGCGGATCGTTAGTATTGATGATACGCAGCATGTCCTTTAATTTGTCCTCGCGCCACAGGAAACCCAGACCACCATACGGACGGCCAGAAACAAGTTGATCACGAAGATCAACCGGAGAGGTGCCGTAAGCTAGGAAGTCGGGGCTGAGGGTCTGTAGGAACGCCAAATCCTGCTTAGGGGAGCATATGTTCCTGTAGGAGTAGGATGTCAGTTTGTTTGAGGAGTTTCCCCACCACATAACGACTAGAAGGAGTACAAACCGAGTTTGCATTGTATGAAGATATAGATACCATATTATTTACATGAAATGCTGTATAAAAGAAGTGTATAAAACATTAGTAATTAGTTCTGTAGGCTAGTCAGGGTGTAGAACAAATTATCTCTCAGAATCCCCCTGGAAGCCTCTGCGGATGTATCAGTAGCTGTTATTTCAGGCTCATCTGAGATTATAGTGGAGATTGGCTGTAACGGAGTATGGTGATGTGAATTCGAACGATGAGATGGCGAACCAGGATGGGAATGCGAAGGATGAGATGGCGAACCCGGATGGGAATGCGAAGGAGATGAACTGTTAGACAACTCCACCACTCGAGTCGGGTTCATCAGCGGGAGACTCGCTGGAGGGGGGCGCGGGTCACGAGGACCCGCCCAGTAGTGCGCAATGCCTTCCGGCCAGAGGGCTGCATTATAAGGCTTAAACAGAATGGCAGCACCAGCCTCCGTGCACTTTATTACAAACGAGTTATACGAGTCGTAGCGAGTAGCAATCCGTTCACAAGTAATACCAGGGCCTGCGAGTGAGAATGTTGTAGTAACAAACTCCAAAAGTTGAGATGAGGTTACCAATGGATCCATGCGAGAAACGAACACCAGTTTGGAGCGCGTTACGCCACGTAGCCCGCCAGCGACAGCAGCCCCTTTACCGATAATAGTAACATGGGGACGCCATGGTCGTAGGTGTGGAGCCGGTGGATGAGTAGGAGCCACATCTACTATACCATGACCGGCCGGGTGCGCGACCAACCGTGACCGGCCTAGTAGTGGTGGAGTTTCATTCATAACTTAACATCTAACTTATCCTTTCTTGGGGTCAGTTTCCATGTTTGAAATTCATAGACAAAGCAGATGAAACTTAAAAGTTCCAGATAAGGAGGATTGTAAGCGGATTCAATTCCACTTCATTACCCACCAGAAAATTTATGTGGCATTTTAGCAATATGTTGGGGATACGAGATTACCAATATTAATCTCGTATCATAACCAACATTGGGGGGGGGGGGGGGGGGGGGGGACGATACAAGCCCCAAAGCCACTAGTAGGGAGGGAAGCACGTGATAGGGAACAGGAAAGCATCCATTGGGTAGAGGGCTAAAGTAGAGTAGGAGGTGAACCAATATTCAATGTATTAATCATATATTATCTCACATTACTGGTTTACCGGTCAGTTGTGTTATTCAGTTTAGTTAGTGCAGACCGGTCATAGTTAATGACCGCCACCGCCATACCGGTAACAATTTATCTGTATTTTTCTGCCTTCATTACTGACGTGCTATTATCATCTATATTAATTAACATCGAAAGACAACAGAAACTTTCACTGTTTTCCCAAACGGCCTCGGCCAAAGCTAGTAGCACGATCTCCAGCAGAATGGTGACGCGTACATTTCTAACCCGGTCGGGATCTCCGATCCCGTCACAAGGATTTTAGGAATGGTTGTGAAGTCATTAGTAACATATTGTTTTCTGTAGAAATGTAGGTAAATTTCAAATAATTTTTAACATTCTGTTTTAATTTAAATACATTTCAATTTTAAATAATTTTCCATTGTTTACTTAATTTCTAAGTGTTAAATATCAAAGATCATAATTCACTTTAACATGAAAGATTCTGAAAAGAAATCGCTTTCTAAAATATGTAGTGGTTTCTTCGAGGGTGTAACACTCCATGGGGCACCCAGGGCTGTAAAACCTCCTAATCGTGTATGGCGTTACATATGGATAGTGTTGCTACTGGGTGGGATTAGTGGATATTTGCTACAAGTCTGTATGCTGCTCTTAGATTATGCTAACTTGCCTATAACCACATCATTCGAAAGTATAAAAGAACACCCTTTAGAATTTCCAGCTATTACATTATGTAATGAGAACAACATTCGAAAAAACCAATTTGGACTGGACACAGAAAACTCTCAGAATCCATTTAAAGACTTAGTTGTTCTTGACAATTATGCGCGCCTAAGAATAATGAAAGAGATTTATAAAGCAAAAAATAAATTTAACATATTTTCTAGGAATGGTGATAATTCGGAAATAAATGAGTGTGAGGATGCCTCACAATTCGATTGTGGATTCGGTGATTGCATTCCTAATGATAGTGTTTGCAATGGTGTTGATGATTGTACGAGTTTGTCAGATGAGGCGGGTTGTTTGTACAACTGCGATACAAAGGAACTTATTGGAAATGAATACCTACGGAAGATAAAAGCAAATGGCGAGGATGTATCTTTTATGACGGAAGAGAATCGAAAATCTTCTGATGTTTTAAAGCCTTGCAACCTTGTAATTGCCGGTACTGCGGTTTGCTACCCACTTCATATGGGATGTGACTTTACAGATGACTGTGGAAACCATGCAGATGAAGATGATTGTGGTATGTCACCCAATGGAGGAGGAGATTTCTTTGATGCATGGAACAAATCTGAATCTTTTGACTATACTGATGTTTCAGATATGGCAATGTTTTCAAAATCACAGGTACAGTATTAGCACATCTATGCCCTGTTGTTCGTTTCGTGGGGTGAAAAAAATAATTGTTTGGCTATATGTAATTGAAGGGGTAATGGTAGGAATCAATTGGCTGGGTGTGATTTTTTTCTAGTGTAAATGGTCTATAAGGGGGTTGAGAAAAATTGGCTCACCAAAAGGAACCTGTCATTGGAAATCAAAATGATTGAGTTAAGTGAATTAATATTGTGTATATATATCCACAGGTTGCAAGAATGGGCCATCAATTTAATGACATGGTGTTACACTGTAGTTTTGCCAACAAACCTTGCAATAAGTTTCTCACATTTCAAAATAAACGCTATGGAAACTGTTACACATTCAACTACAGACCTGGAAACTCCACAAAAGATAACCAACATCAAGTTAAGTACCCACAAGAGGTTTTAAGATTGACATTAAATGTTGAATCCGAAGAATACATCGGGTTGATGTCCCATTCTACTGGTATCCGAATTTCTGTTCATCCTCCCTCAGAAGAATCAAACCCTCACCTAAATGGTATAACTGTTGTCCCTGGAAGAAAAACTCACATAATTGTTAAAAAAACCATCCGAGAACTTGCAGGAAGACCTTACACCAATTGTGCTGACAAATCAGAGATTTCCCATATTCTTACAAAGTATACCGATTCTGAAAGCGTCAGTTACGATTATAGTGCTCATTTGTGTCAACAGTTGTGCCTACAGAAAATAATGTTAAAAGAATGTGGATGTGTTGATGACTACTATCTAGATGCTAAAGTTTGTAGCATTGTAGAAACCGATGATTCCAAAAAGGAAACAAAGTGTCCAGAAGATGTTCGCCACAGATATAATAGCAATGCTGATGATAAACTTTGTGTCTGTCCTCAACAATGTAACCAAACAGAGTATACTACCTATTCCAGCCAGTCATTTTGGCCATCCAAGGAATACCTTGGGCATGTAATTATACATCTTCTACAGACAGAAAATGCAGAAGGTTTCACAAAATTTATTGTAAGTATTATAGAGAATGAATGTAATAAAGACAAAGGTTGTATCAAAAGTTTAGGTGTGAATTTTCATTTGAATCAAACCTTTCAGCACAATGTATTGAGGCTGTTCAGAGATAATATAGCCAGTGTAAAAATCGGATTCCAAACAATGGATGTTACCACCATCAAAGAGTCACCAAAATACCAATGGCAAGATCTGTTGAGTAATATTGGAGGCGCCTTAGGTTTGTGGATTGGTATGAGTCTTTTAACACTCTTTGAGTTCATTGAGTTGCTGTGGGTTCTAATATACAAAGAAAATATCCTTGGAAGAGCATATCAACAACTTTGGAAAGTAAAAAAGGAAGAGGTTGATAAAGATAATTGTTCTGACAAAGAAATGAATTGTTAGAACTGTTTATCCATTAATTTATTTCATGGAAAACTAATAGACATTTTACCCACTGACCCTTGTTTATCCATTAATTTATTTCATGGAAAACTAATAGACATTTTACCCACTGACCCTGAGATATATTGTAATTCGCTGAGAGAGTGGTGCAGCAAGCAAGAATAATTATACACCAAGTGGTCGTCATAAACAAATACAAAATATTTGTTTGTCATGTAATACATAATTAAATTCCACAAAATTGCATTTTCACTCTCCCTTTTTATATTTTCCTCAATTTCAATCACAGTTGCCTGCAGAGGATTCGCACCATCACCATGGATCTATTGGATACATGGTGCATGGCAGTGCATCCTTATTAGTTTGCACCTCCTGTTTGAGATAACAATAAAAAAAAATTTTCATTGTTTCTGGATCATAATTTAAAGGCGTTTTCATAACTGAAAGAAAACATAAATATTGACATAAAAATATATTATTATGTGTTTTATTTTTATGATATTCAGATCTCTTTTAGTTCTGAGTTATAGCTGTCACTCTGCCTGTTACTTGGTCTGCCTGACAAAATAAAGAAAACACACACATTGCACCGTTTTCGCTATGTTTTTAGTGATTTCATTTCTAATGCCAGTTTTAATGTTTAGTGGTTTTTAGAATGTCTGTTGCCCTTTCTGTCTGTCTTTGGACTGCCACATACAGTTTCAACACTGGCAATGTAATTCAACCTGAGGCAAGGACCAATCAGTGACTAGCAGTTTATTAGCAGTTTATTTAACACTAGTGCTCATACCGTATGGGGTTTTGGAATATACAACTTCTAAACCCCATGCTATGTCGGCACTATCTATCTTAAATCGACCTGCTGCATTGAAACTGCACATTGTGATGCTATGCCATCACCGCAATGCAATGCACAATTACCAAGACCAATACAGTGTGCATTAAGAATGCTATGCCGGCTTATCAACAAAATAGCACAGCCACAACTCTATATCTACAATGGCTTTCGCGAGATTAACCGCATCTTCAAGGCCAGGGGTCAATAAGGCCAACCCCCTATGGTATTTTTGTAATAACTCTGAAACAAACGCAGCTGGGAATCTTAAATTTTACGATTCTTCCTAATAATCAATTGCCTTCATAAATATAAATATTGAGATTACGGCACCGTTTTGAAACCTTTGGAACTTTTGGCACTTTTTTTAGGCTTTTTTTTGTTGAAAAATTGAATTTCATGAACTATGATTTGTAACATCTCTATTTTTGAGTTACACCGGTTTTTTGGTGTTCGCAATTAGATGGAATTCAAATCAAATATGCTAAAAATTTCAATCTTGTTTTTTCCGCGGCGGTCAAATTTTGGTGCTAGCACGAAATTTTGAAATATGTCAATTTTGTAAAATGATTGTTTGAACCTGTTTTTGAGCAATAGTGTTTTCTTGTGGTTCTCATTTTTGTCGTCTCGGAATATATACTGTACGATTTGCACCAGGCATATCAAACTTGTAATAATCGGTGCTGTGTGCAAAATTTGGTGCCAGCACGAAATTTTTGAAAATCCATTCAGTAGTTCCATTGCTTGTGACAACTTGTCAATTATTGATTGACAATCACAATCAATTTCAATTGATTGTGTTACTTGCATCTTACATTCCTTGTTACTTACATTATACGGTTTTTTGAGGGTACTGAACGCAATTGAATAAATAAAAATTGCATAAGAGTTCTCAAACTTGGATTTTTCGGTGGTGGATGAATATTTTGTGCCGGCGCCAATTTTGTAAATATGAAAATTGATCATAGTATTATCTTGTATGTTGGGTTGTTGTTTATGATGTTCCTGATAAATATAAACAACGCTGGGCATCTCAAACTTTGTCGTGATGGGTGATCCTTAAATCGTTCCTCCAATGGGTGCGAAATTTAGTGCTAATACCAAAATTTAATATATTACTCCGAATAACTCGAGTAGCAATGCTCTGGAAATGTATTCCATTATAATCAGCTCCCCAGAAAACCTGAAAAGGAGAATTTATAGCATGGTATAATTCAATTAAAATTGTTGTGTTCAAATTGTAAAGTGCGAGTTACTTGTTTTTTAATATTTTGCCTAGTAGAGGACTAAAACTGCCATTTATATTATTCAGATCATTTTTAAATATCTTCCAATGGATTCAGCGCTTCGGAAAACATTTTTGAAAAAAGATTGGGTGAAAATTGTAACTTTCAAATTTTTTGAAATGTAGATTTAGAGGGGGGGGGGGGGGGGGGGGGGGGGGGGGTTGGTTGGTGTCAACATGACCCCCCTCCCCTTCCGGTATTTGTACAACATTTTATAGCCCCCCATATTATTGTGGTTAAAGGCCATTTTCTCAGAATTATATTTTTAGCTTTTTAATTTTTACTCATAGTCCAGTCAAAATAGGCGAAAAAAAGGGGCTCAACCTCGGACAAATTGCAACAGAATTTAATTTAATATTTTCGAGGCCCAAATTTTATGCTTATCAACATATCCAAAATCGGTCCAAATCGGGTTGTTGGAACATGGTTAAATAGACCATTTCACCATGGCAACAGAAAGTCATACATAAATCACCCATTTCCTATAATCCTACGGAATTCTAACCTTGACATACCCCACCCAAATCACTATCGGAGAATCCGATGGGGCACTTTTTGAAACCCGGTTACCATGACAACTATGAGAATTACTGTACATCGTTGAAAGTACAGTTAATTTATGAAATTTTGGAAATGTATCCGTATTGCGTGTTCCCATGTTGCAAAATTAGGAAACTCTGTAATTATATTGTCCTTAAGCATAATTGTTTTTTTTCTAGATTCGGTGATGAAGTGGAATAGTAGTGGAACTAGGAATAGTAACCTAGGTAATAAGAAAATAATATCACTTATTATGTTTCTTCAGTTTAAATATGGTTAGTATCATTTTAAAAAGAAACCAATTCAGGATCAAGTACCTCACATGTTGCTATGTTCAGACCATAATTTGCCAGCCATTCATGTCATTTCTTGTTGCAACCAAAAATATTATTTAATATGTGAAAATTCCACCAGAAACATTTTATATGTTCTTCAGATGCATATCAATATGTTACATAGTCAACATTCATGATTAGGGGCCGTCCAAGTATGACGTCTGCACTTTTCCCCAAAATGTTGACCCCCTCCCTCCCCTAAATCAGATGTCATCAGATAGGCGTTGACCCCCCCCCTCCCCCCCTAAATCAGATTAAAAAAAAATTTCGCGTCCTAATCACTGAAACATGGTGACTGGTAACTGAAACAGAAGGTCGTGCTACGGGCCTTCGAACAATTAAAATAGGCAAGCTATTTACTCTTCTGCTATATCTCTTCTAGCACCTATAAATGACCATGCTGACGTCAGATTTTGGCTGACCCCCTCCCCTCCCCTCATCAGCACGTCATCAGATTTTCTTCCCAACCCCCCCCCCCCCCCCCCCCCCCTAAAGTGCTGACATCATACTTGGACGGCCCCTTACAAGCGAAGTCATTATTCTGTTGTTACCATAACAACGGGCATATTTTAGTATTTATGTAGTTTTAGTAATGTATTTGGCAGTTTATTGACATTGGAAGTTAATCATATTAAAGATTATTGGAAAAAATTGTGTGGAGTCTGCTACAGTTATTTTATTTAACAAAGTCTTGAATTTTGACCATAGCAACGGGAGTTTTGATCCTAATTCGGGAGTGACTTGGTAAAAATACTCAAAATTCGGTTTAATGTACATTTCAGTATTTTGTGCATGAGATGCTGTAGAAAATTACAAAATAATATTCGAATGACCTTTTAATGTACTTAGTAACGAAAGTTTTCCTTAGCAACCGGGGTCTTTTTGTACCAACATCGCGTTTTATAGTGATAACATGTTTTTTATGGAGCTGTGAAGTTTAAATAACAGTAGTAAGTTCTCCTTGGCAATTGGTCATTGTGTATAGCAACAGCGAGTTACCTTAGCAACGGGTAGTTTCACAAGGTAGCAACGAGTTTTCAAATACTGTAATTACCAAGTTTTCTACATCAATGTTGAATCTTACTTATCCATGGTGAGTTTTCCTTAGCAATATATTTACAGAATATTTTAAATATTTTATATGGTATCAGAAATAATAAATACTGGTATTTTACTGTACCAGTTGGCCTACCTAGCTATATAATAAATTATATTACTGCGCTGCTGTATTTGTCACAATTTGCTAATAGCGTTTGTTGGAATGATATTGTAGCGTTTTTATAGGAACGAGTGTAAATCCATGTTTATCTATATCTCTCAACTTGCCCTCTCTGGTAATGTCTCCACATCCGCTAAACAAACGTTGAACAAATTTTGAGTATTTTTAACAAGTCACTCCCGAAATAGGATCAAAACTCCCGTTGCTATGGTCAAAATTCAAGACTTTGTTAAATAAAATAACTGTAGCAGACTCCACACAATTTTTTTCAATAATCTTTAATATGGATTACCTTCCAATGTCAATAAAATGCCAAATGCGTTACTATAACTACATAAATACTAAAATATGCCCGTTGCTATGGTAACAACAGAATAATGACTACGCTTGTGATCATGAATGTTGACTATGTAACATATTGATATGCATCTGAAGAACATATAAAATGTTTCTGATGGAATTTTCACATATTAAATAATATTTTTGGTTGCCATTTGTCAGTCAGCTTCTAAAATTCTGCCATCCATTAAACACAAACGCAAGACAAATAACATAAGGATTAGATCTTCAAGGTTACATATAATGGCAAAAACTACAAAGGATCTATATAACCTGTGGTGTCGTGATGGCCAATGTATGGATAGCAATTATGGTAAAGCGTATCAGGAGTCCAAAAAATCAGTTCGGCGTCTCAAAAATTTCCTTGCTAGAAATCTAGTTTCAGCCAATGTCAGGAAGGTTGCAGCCACAATGACCTCAAATCCGAGCAAATTCTGGCAGAGCATTGCTTCTAATAAAATTACGAGTGGAACAATACCAACAAATGCCCAGGAAAAGATAAGGTCTGCACTAGAAGAGAGAAATTTTCCAGGTAAAGAGTTCTACACTTCCATCAATGAACTGAAATCGGACTTGCAGAATAGCTGCCCAGACGCGGTGGTACCTACTGTCTCTGCTATGACACTACAGCGAGCAATTTTGGCTATATCCACCGGCAAATCTCCAGATACAATGGGCCTTGTTATTGAACATGTGCTTAGCCTGGACGCTAACTTTATTTGCAGAATTCTTGCAGACATTATAAATGTGTGTTTAAGAACTGGACATATACCTGAGTTTTTTGGTGAAACAATATTAACAAGTCTGTATAAGGGAAAGGGACGTGACATCAACCATCATAAATCTTTCAGACAAATAGCCACAGTGAGTCTGTTCGGAAAAATATTTGAATCTATTGTCCTTCTGGAATTTTTGCCGATACAAGATTTGATTCCTAATGCTCAATTTGCGTATCAGAAGAAGATAGGCTCAGATTTGGTTATAAGTGCTTTGTTAGAATTCTTGGAGTCTCAGCGTCGGTCTGGTAACACAGTGTTTCTATGTCAGTTGGATGTGACTGGTGCCTTTGATTATGTCGAATTCGTCTGTTTATTCCGGAATTTGAAGGATAATGTGAACCCATATGTGTGTCTTGCACTTCTCAACTATTACTTATGTACAGTGGCATATCTTAAATTTGGAAATGAGGTTCAGGTTGAAGGCATACCAATAACAAAAGGTGTTAAACAAGGTTCGTTGACCTCTCCCGCTTTATTTATTTTTTACACAAGAGATGTGCTTCATTGCTTGGATGAATCTGGTTTGGGGTTTCTACTGGATCTTTTGTGGCTCGGTTCTATAGGTTACGCAGATGATATATTGTTGATTGGAAGAACAGTGGGGGAATTAACTACAGCTGTTGAAATCGTAGAAACACAATTGGCAAAGATAGGTCTCAAGATTGAGGGGAGTAAAACCAAGTGGGCGTATTGTCTCGGTCAAGGCTGCTCTTCACAATCTATACCATCACTAATAAATATAAATGGAACCCTTATAACGTCTTGTGAGCAAATCACATTTCTGGGTTTTCCAGTAAACACTAGCAAGAAATGCCATCTGCAAGATTGCATCCAAATAATCGCGAGTGTCTCGGATAGATTCCACAAGAATGGTTGGACAATTCGATGGCTGGATGTGGATACTCTCGGTTATATATGGAGAACTGTTGCTATTCCTACGGTGCTTTATACAGCAAAATTCTTCGTCGGATCACTCACAAACTCAGAGCTTCAGCAACTAGATATTTATTATCGCAAGATCCTCCGGGGTCTATTGTTTCTCGGGTCATATGCGAGCAATGCTGTAGTCTACTCTTTACTCGGATGTTATTCGTTCTCAGCAGAAATATTCAAAACCGGCACGAATATGATCCACAGGATACAATCGTGTCCCAACACTCTACTTCAGTCTATACTTCATGCGTGTCTTCAAAAGAATGCTGGATATACTAAGTCCGCGAACTATGTCGGCTTGGGCTCTGTTTATTCCAAGTGTATGGATGCATATCCCATGCCTAGGCTTAACTCGATGCTTAGCTCGCAGTATAATAGATCAGAACTTTTGAAACATTTCCAGTGCAGTGCACTTACTTTCTCAGAGCAAATGGATACAACTTTTGTTAAATCGTGCTATGCGCAATCGGCACCATTTATAACAAAGCATGTGTACGCGCTTTTGAAGACCTTTAGCAGTTTAACCTGCCAAAATTTATATGTCTTTTGATTTATAAATATACTTTAGAAGATGACAAATATTTAATACCAATAAACACAACATTAGCAGAAGCCAGCCTAGTGCGCGTCCATTCACCCGCTGGATAATCCCGGGAGACTGGATTCTGTCGGCTTAGATTATTATTGCAGTGAAGCTTACGGTATTGTATTATTCGATTGATCGTTAATAATTAATTTCTGACTAATATTATTCACTTTCGGGAAATATTAACAGTTCCTTTAGGACGTGGCGCTCTATCTAAGTAAACAGAGCTATGACTTATACTAATCACAACGGTAAGTCGGTAAGGCTTATGATTCACGTATGAGGCGCATTCTTTAGGAAATGCTTAGTTATCAGCCACAATCATGCACACTACCGGTAACACACAACACTGCTCACTAATTTGCCGACCGTCAATGAATTTTATCATATATAAAGAGAATAGCAACGGACTCATGTAGGGCTTATCAAATAGCATTGAATTCAATACACACCACAATAATATAAGTCGCAATCGCTATATATATAACCCGCCTCTCTAACCTGTAGTGTATCAAGAAAATTGGGAAATTTGGGTTCTTTATAAATGTTCTCCAAATAATATTCAATCCACTGATATAAGATATGACAACAGTAAAAACATTAAGACGGTAGGTTAAGATATGATATGAACAGATATGTACAGCGATATGCACTGATATGGACCGATAACAGTCATACGCTCTATAATTTAAGCCTACTAATGTTTCTTCTAAAGTATGAAAAGAATTAACTCTAGAGCCGGTGTTTCTGGCTTAGACAGCAATAACAACAAAGTATCAAGTGAAAACAGTAAGACTGAACACTCTCCTTATGATCGGCCGAAAAGCTACACGTCGACAGGAAAAATCGCTCTGATTGGCTCAAGCCAAACAAAGAACCATGCGTCCAATGGCTGTTTCCATGTCAGCAACCAGCTGTTAGATGTCGTAATATGAATCATCACGGCTAAGCTGTGAAAGGTAGTTGGTGCATTGCAGGTTTTTTGCCTTACCATGTCCGCCAAAACACGTATATAGCAGAATGACTTTTATGTCCGTTAAAACACCTGTAACGGTACCTTGCGGGCGAGGGGAATATATATACAGTTAGAGAACCTTTTTAGAGTATTCCAGCGCCTGGGGGGAAACTGGATTGCGAAGCAAAGGGGCCAGTTATATCCCACAGAAGCTTTTACACCGCTCCCAGAAAATGGGATTTGAGTCTATAAATATACAAAAATCACAGTTTCTAATATACGTAAATACTCTAAACAGTTAGTCTTTCTTGCGCGGACGGCGTTTACGCAGTTTTTTAAAGCTAGCCAGAGTCCTTTTCTCTTTGGGGCGAGCCACTTTACAAGGAGGGCTATAACTCCTGGGTGAAGGGTGCAATATGATTGCATCAGAGGGTGTAGGATTATGGTCGGTGTAACCGCCAGTCGAAGTACCGGGTTGATTGACATCAACGTTAGGGGAGAGGGGTCTAACGGCTTTGAGAGCTCGTTTCAAGACAGCCGCTCTTACGGGTCCTTTACGAGTGGTCTGAACGAGGGCCGTGGGTGGACCATAGGCAGTTAGAAACCTCCAGGGTTTAAATGGTCCTTTCCAACTCGCGTTCGCGGGCTCGGTATTCGTAAGGCCGTCGATATACTTCCTGTAACTCGGGGTGTGAGTTAACAAATAAGTCTCCATAGTCCGGATCCTGACGGATATAATTGATTAAGTTATAGGAATGAAGGTCGCTAGGATTAACACTCCTGAGAAATTTGCGTACGAACTTGGTTGAAATACATTCTCCGACGCGCTTCAGTAGTTCGTAACTCGATATGCGTGATTTCTGTTCGACAGAAGCGAATAGATAAGGATGGAACGCATAAACTCCTTCGTAAGCGCGTCCGGGATAATAGCGATGGCGCGAATCACAATGTAAATCAGCGTTCGCTTCCCAATCTGTTACGAATAGAATTTTCGTGATCTATTCTCGGTTTATCGTTACGACCCCGCTGGGTATGATATTTAAATAGAACCATTTCCCTTTTGGTGTCTACATCGTCCGTATCATGTAAATCGATAGGATGGCTGGTAGTTAAGAAGTCCATATACGTACCGTTACGATTCGTATAGCGAGTGGTGAATTTTCGATAGTCCAATTCACGCGCAAGTTGCTCTTGGGACATCGGCGGTTCGATATAACGACCATCGTCCTCCGTAATGGTTGGATCGGCTTCACCGCGTATTAAGCTATCCACAAATGCTTGTAAAGGTAGAGTATATCGTTCCCTAATACCAAGATCATCTTCTATCAACTCCGTCATATCTGCTATCTGAGTTTATTAATATCAAATAAGTTTATATTTAGGCGAGCGGGCGTCGCTGCCTACTTCTCTTTGCCCCCGGACAGTGGGATTCTCAGCGCCGATGTACCGTCGTCGCGGTGTTTACGCCAACATGTAGCAACATCACGACAACGATAACCGGCACAAGTCACTCCACTGTCCGTCCCAAAGGCTTGAATCCACTTTAGGTTCTTTCTATAGGAGAGTTGGGCTACTTTCACAATTGCGACTAGCTACTGTAAACACACCTTAGCAGTAACATTCACCTACAAACGCACAAATTCCACACAACTGTCACCAATTGTACACATACAGGCCATTTGTCCGTTAGTCAGTGCCTTCCAGAATGTCACGTTATTACTGTGTATCCTTGGATACTAACAGTGTGCTATGTATTCTCTATGCTATGCAATGTGACAAGCTTTCTATTGTTCTCTTAACTTGCTTCTAATTCTAGCGTGGGTGTTGCTATGGTGACATTATGGAAAGCTAGCGGTAGAATTAGGGTAATTCTCATGCATACAGATCTGGGATGCTATTTAATAATAATTCTTTAATTGTCAATATCCTCTTTATGCATGATTTTATTAATTTTATCGGCTATTGACTATATGTTGGAGATTCTCGCACTCTAATACACTCAATAGGATGAATCTCCGCTCCCATGATCTATTAATTAATGGAATTTTGGGAATGTTATAAATTGTACAAAATGACAATTTATGAAATTCATTTAAAATATGAAATTGAATTTATTCCCGTGAATTTTATTATTTGATTTTAAAATTGTCACAATTTGATTCCAGAGCAGGTCTGGGGACATAGGATCCTTAATTCTATAAAATTGTCCTTTAAGAGTATCGGTAAGTGCTACGATATCTTAATTGACTAGGAATTTAAAGGATCTGAATTTTACAGAATTTTACTAAATATTAATTAATATTTAAGATGGGCACCGATTTATTCCAGAACTTGTCTGGGGACGTTAACCATTGATTCTAGAATTTGTCTTTCAAGTATATCGGTGGGTGCCGCGATATCTTAATCGACTAGAATTACAGATGGTCAAAAGTTTAACAGATTTATTTGCGTTTTACGCTACTGTTAGAGGGACATCACGCTACTATATGTATTATTTAATATAAGGTAGAAGAGCAATATCGCACGAAGCAATGTCAGTGTGAAGAGGCAAGTCGTTTCCAAGGTCTACCCAGAGCTTGGTTTAGCCGAGACACGAGGATCTGAACTTTGCATTCCTAATACTCTGCCTACCAATAATACTTGAATATAGTAGTGGCTTTATTGTACTTTAAGAAGTACGGACATTTCATCTTACTGTAATCATGTATTTATAATATGATACGGACAGTAAGGAAAGAGAAAAATTATTTCTCGCCGTCGCACTGAATATATATTATAAGTAATTACGTACGTAATAAACACTAATATATTGCACTAATCTACTAAATAATCACTAAAATAACATTATACTAAATAAAATTAAAGAAAACGATTATAATAAAATTACATAATAATACATACATAAATATAAAATAAAAACAAATATAAAATGATATAGCCACACGCCCACTCCATATGTTATTACGTTATAGAGTCCCTAGATATTTGTCGGATTAGGGAAGTGGTCGTAGGAAGAGTATCTTGCCTTCCATAGTTTCCGGACAGTTTTCGGTCTCTTTCCAGTAAACATAAACGACCAGCTGGGCGATTGAGTTGTTGTGTTACTTTCTCCGCTCCCTTGGCCTGTCTAATCTCCGCTGGGGTAAGATAAGGAGGCCATTCTTCTTCTTCTTTACTTAAGAAGTCGGATCCACCTAACCAGCCTGGAGTATCTATCAGTTCTTGAGGAGTTGCTCCTCTGGAAGCGATGTCGGCTGGATTAATCGTCCCAAGGCAATGTCTCCATTGATCTACATTGGAGTTAATATCGTCCTTATCTGAGGAGTATGGTGTTCCCTCAGTTGGGTCGTCCACCTCACTGCTCTCCACTTCCCATTCCTTTACTTGGTATACCTGTTGTTGAGGTAATCTCTCTTTGAGAGTTCTACGGGAAGGGCCAGTGAAGTACCAACCTACTCTAGTTCTTACCGCATAGGTTTGTAGTGGCTGCGGTTGAGCAGGCCGTTTCTCCAATGTCTCGAGCGCCTCATGCGCGTTTTGGCCGATGAGTATTTGCACTCCAGGATAATCTGTCTGGAATCGAGGTATCTTAAGATGTTGGATGCTCTCATCCTCGTCCCAATTATAAAGGTCTGCTTGAGTAGTAGCGAAGTTCTTTATAGCTACCATTTTTACCGACCTTATACCTTGTGCTCCTAATTTATCTTGGGGGGTGGACAACACACCTACATAGTAGTCTGCCGTTAGGGTAGATTTCCAAACCTGCATAATTCCTGACATATTCAATTTAGTCCGGAATTTGGGTTGTCCAGCAAAGATATCTTCGGCTAGTTCTTGATCGATGAATGTTCCTGTGCTGCCGGAGTCAAGGAGGGCGTTCACTATGTAACTTTTGTTAGGACCGTGAACTCTTCGCTTGCGTCCTTCTGGGCTCCTCTCTGATGACTCCGAGGCGCACCCATGAGGCGGACGCTGTCCCACCACCCTTGGGGCCAGTCCGACTGATGTTTTTATCAGACCGGGCCGGAGGGTAGCCCGATGCTTCCCGGGTTCACTTTTCAATCCCCCGATCACACCGGCACAACTCGTCGGTGTAGCCAGATGGTCGGCTACTGTCAACTTGCTGTGGCCTGACTGTACATTGAGCCAACTCAGAGAGTCAACCGGCAGGTGGACCAGTCGATAGCGATCGAGCATCAAGGTCGCCCTTGAGCCAAACCAACGGTCTTGTCCCAAGTGGGCTTGCGCTACCCAACATGGAATATTGACCGTTTTCACCCGCCTCGCCGGCAGTATTGAGGGGAAGTCGGTTCCGCAAACAATACTGACTAGCTCGAAAGCTAGGAACAAGTAACCACTTACCAGTCACTGTACACGTGTACTCAATAGATGCTCACGAAATCAAGTACACAACGGTAAACACAAATCTGACGCATACCACGCACACACAGGGACATAATCGGGGAGGACAAAATCAGTGACAAAATCAGAGGGGACAAAATTGTATAGACTGATAAAGAGTCTAGAGTACTTTATTTTACCGACAGGGTAAAATAACTTTGTGTGCACAAAGTATGCTGGGGCGCAGTAAAATATGGTCCTACTAATAACCAGCGGCGACTGAACC
Organism: Nemertoderma westbladi; assembly: GCA_032718475.1. NCBI lineage: Eukaryota > Metazoa > Xenacoelomorpha > Nemertodermatida > Nemertodermatidae > Nemertoderma > Nemertoderma westbladi. The sequence continues at coordinate 5,441 of JAUCBJ010000260.1, read as the reverse complement.
AACCGGTAAGGGTTCCCATACCCACTCGCAGTAGCCATACATACACTCACGTATACCACGTACACACACAAACCACAGATTCCAGAGTATCATTCACTCGGACCACACTACAACACCAACCCCTCCTTGCAGCTGATATTCCGGGTGCCACCTCCATTCCAATAGTAGTACCAACAGAATCATCAGAACCTGTCCATTCCGATGCAACACCTCCATTCCAATAGTGCTACCCTGGGAAAAAACACGTTTTGGCCACCAATCGGAGACAGTACAGAGTCTGGTCAACTCATACATACCAAACATAGACCTACCACATAAACCACATAAACCACAGATCACACTAAGTCACCACCCCTACTGTGTACAGGACTGGCAGTACGGCAACAGGCCGACTAGGCGATACCACGGCACCATGTTGATTCATGGTTCGTAAGACACGAGGGCCTTCAGTAACTCCCCTGCACTATAGTAGTGATTTAGCGTGCCCCCAGACCCTCGCGAGTCCGCCGCCGCCTGTTGCAGGCACCCCTATAGAGACCTCACCTCCTTGGGTACCTGCACTACAGGAAATTCTCTGATTCCTACGTTGGAAGTTGGAGCTTTCCAAGATGGTTGTTTGGCAAAAGTAGTTGGGGGAAACTCATTGTTGGTGTCCTTTCCATAAGTAAGTGCTCGATACACTGCGGTATTGATTAGATAACAGGATTCGTTGGCGTCGGAGAATTCGTCAGTATAGAATCCTTCCATCTCAGACTCCTGATCAGTGTCATTTACATCACTGAATTGGACATGTAGTTCGGGCTCACTTACCTGACTCTGTTTGTCTCGTTCGAACTCACTGTGTAACAAGATGTGATGTTTCGCGCCACACTTTGCACACTTTATGTCGGAGTAACAGGTTCGCCGTTGGTGTCCTGATCTGAGGCAATTATAGCATAACCGCTTATTCCACAGGACTGTACGTCTGTCTACAAGGGATTTCTTTAGAAATTCAGCACACGCACTCAAACGGTGGGGCCCGTCGCACAGCGCACATTTTGGTTTGATGTTACTCACCTTACCTTGGGTAACGTTATGCACTCTCGTTCTTTCTTCGGGCTTTCTTCCGTGAATTCTCTTAGGAGACGTAGGAGGAGTTGTTGTTACCTGTTCTCTCCTGTCACTGGTTCGAGACTTGTATTTACTTACGTCTTTATAGGTCTTGTTGTCATAGTAAGATTTTGCTGTGTCTTTCCCGCTGTCCTCTTCTTGAGAAGCTTGGCTTTCGCCGTCGTCAGTATAACACACTGGTATTATCCTTCTCCTAGAAACGGGTTTCTCACTTACCTTATTTTCCGATGTTTTCTCTCTGGACTGCTTTATAAGTTGTAATTTTACTTCGCTATCTAAGAAGGACATGAGATCAGCCATGGTAGGGCTTCGTCGTTGTTGTTCATTCATGTACAACACTTTCTTGTCCCAGCGTGTACATACTCCACCCTTTGGTAAAGTAGAGACTACGGCTCCAATAACCATGGAACTCTGATATTCATGAGACTTACCTAACCAGTCCAATTGTCTACAGATCTCCTGAATTTCATCGGAAAACTCTATAATCCCGCTACTAAGGAAGTGTCGGGGGGCTACTAATTTTGCATACAAATACTTAGCTATGTTATCCTTGTTACCATACCTGATGTTTAATGTATCCCAAACTTGTCTTAATCCATCTGGATGTCCAATAAACTTTAACGCCATTAACTTGGGAGGTCCTTCCAAGCACTTGATGAGGAACCTAAGTTTCTCTCCGTTAGATAGCACAGAGTTCTGTATGCTGTCTTTGTAATATTCGTTGAAAGGTAACCATTTCATTTCGTCTCCATTGAATTTGACGATCTCTCCTACTTTAACCGCTTGGCGGGCTTCTGTTCTAGCCATCTGACGCGTAAAGCTTTCTTGGGCCATCGTGTTATTTAATATCGAATTATCGGTATATAAATTTCTCGGATCATTATCAGGTCTATAGGGAATATCATTAACAACAGGTTTATAATCACCCTTAATAGGGTTTGCTATAGGAGTTTCTACTTCACTAGCAGTATAGATGCGTGTAGGCTCCACACCTTGCGCATGTAATACTTCAGACCTAACAGGTTGACACAATGTTACAGGGGGTATTGGTATGCCCTTTTGTATATTGACTAATTTGTCGCGTTCTAGTGCGATACTTTGCTGCACTTCTTGCAACTCTGCTCTACCTTCCCTTACTGTTCCCTTAAGCTGGTGGACAGTCTCCTGCATCTGTCCGAGCAGGAGGTTCATCCCCCGCCGTCCCTCCTCTACCCACTCAACCGCCGAAGCGGGAGTCGCCAACATTGTAGCGGGCTGACGCGGGACGACGGGAGACAAATCTTTGATTCCTCTCTCAATGCTCAGGACGGGGATATTCGCATGGACTGTTCCACCGGGTACAGGCAGTGTAGTACTGTGTAAAGGGAATTTAGAGTTAAGCTCTGGAAGTGCAGGGGTCTCTAGCACAGAAGTGACTTGGGGAACGACAGGCCTAATTATTTCAGGCTCATCAACTATTGTAGGTAGTCTTTTGACCTGAATGGTTTGGTCTGTAGGTTCTGTACTACCTAAGTCTGTGCTAGCTAGTTGTCTTCTGACAGCTGGGGGCAAATCAGGCAATTTGTGACGGTAAGATGTTTTTCTACGCCTGCTTAGACGAGATCTATTTCCTCCGCCTTCAGGATCGGTGGTTTCGCTTTCCTCCGATGAAGTATAGCCCTGGCGTTTGGGAGTAGATTTTCTCATCATCTGCATGTGACTAGCAGTTAACTGTTTATTTATGTTGTCTTGCGTCTCTTGCAGCTTCTCCAACTCCAGTTGGGTAGTCTGCTCAGACGCTCTTCGTTCTGCTTCTGCTACTGCCTTTTTCGCCCTTGCTTCTGCTTCTGCCATGGCCGCCTTTGCTTCTGCCGCCGCTGCCTTTCTTTGTATTTCTGCTTCTGCCATGGCCGCCTTTGCTTCTGCCGCCGCTGCCTTTCTTTGTATTTCTGCTTCGGCTATTGCCGCTGCCTCCTTTCTTTCTGCTTCGGCTTCTGCGATTGCCGCCTCCCTTTGTTCCTCTATCCGTCTTTTCTTTAATTGTTCTTCTTGGACTCTAACGAGGCGGAGTTTTTCATCAAATTTAGCTTGGTTGGCAGCTAACATTTCCGCATCGATTGCGTCCAACACAAGCTTGGTTCCTTCACTATTAGGGCGAAGTCCAGACAGTCGTCTCCTCAACTCTTCGTCTCCTATGAATCGCTGATAGTCTGACAGATAGATGTCAATGGCGTCTCTAGTTCGCGGCTTCTCTGCTGCTGTTAATTCGCTTTCCACTTCGCTTTCCACCTCGCTTTCCACTTGAGAAGAAGTGGCGCCGGTTGATTCTTCATAGGTTGGCCGCTCATCATAAACCGTATCCGCCATCTTCGCTCCGCGTTCGGGTGTCCGCTCAGCAGTATCCGAACTACTGGAGCTATCGGGCCGCTGAGAACTAGGTTCTTGGCTAGGATGTTGCTGCGGTTTGACAGCTGCTTCTTGATCCCGCTTGACTTGGGCCCGAGTGCCGATGATAGACCTACCTTGTTCTCCTAGCCTAGGGTCTGACACTACTACTGTAGGGATGGCCTTTTTTACAATAGTAGGTGCCTTAGACTTAGGTCTAGGATGTTCTATACTTGGATCTGGGTCACTGATCTTTTTAAGGCACTGTCTAACAGTCATTCTAACACTTTCTAAGAGACTATCCGACAGTGATTGGGTTGTGTCTGACATGTTTGTTTACACAGTTGAATGCCTACGGCTATAAATACGTTAAAGCAAGTCTAGTAATTCAGTATCACTGTTGGCCTAGTACGGTAATTTATTACAGTATATTAGAATACCGGTATACACTTATAGTATATATAAGTATTGTAAACTAGGTTTGTCACAGAGTACCGGTATATAATTTTAGCACAAATATATATAAATATATAATAGGCCTATCGTGAATACCGGTATGCAGCTTACACTTATAGTATATATAAGTATAATTATGAACTAGAATTAATTACAGAATACCGGTATGATTTCAGCACAAATTTATAGAAATAAATATAATAAGCCTATGGTAAATACCGGTATGTCAATTATTTTAGAATAATTGAATTTCTGAATATTTTAGGGTTACTTGGTTACTTTAACTTACTTTATTACCGTTATTCAAGCAGTAGTCCAACTGATATTGAGACCTAGTTGTTGTATGGCAGGCCTACTATTTATAAATCGTTTGAGTTGATTTATAATATATATATACCCGTTTAAAAGGGGTTTTGTCAATATTTGAAATAAATGTTATTATTTCTGGGGAAGTCACTACACAGAAGCTGTGCGCTCTCAGTGAAGTGTTACCTATGGGACACTAAAACAGATAATTCTAATTTACCTAAGTTACTTAATACTACAAATTACTTACGATATGGTTGAGATTAATTCTCTAATTAAACACAACAAAAAATATTACGTACGAATTTTTAGGGTAATTTTACAGGAAGTCTACAAACCAGTCTAACAAAGGGTTAGAATTCGGTTTATTACAACGGACAGGGTACTACGGTATTTGAAATAATAAGTAGTAGTAAATATATTGCACTGTCCAGATAGGAAAATACCACCGCCTGACGACCTATAACCGTATCGCTATAGGTACTACGTTATGTATCACGGAGTGTTCCTACCTAGAAGTTAATTACCGCGGACTACCAGATCCAGCGTGCCTATTAACCACTTTACAACACAAAATATACTGCCTACACACTAATTACCTCGGAAAGCACTGTACACTAAACCCTAAATTAGGTACAAGTACTGGTACAACAAATAATCAGTAGTTAAATATACTTGAACAGTTAAAAGAACCACGGCATCTGCTGGAGTGACCAGAGCACAAAGTCACCAGTCTTGTCCTACGCCAAGCAGCCCGTGTAGTACCGGGGTTAATTTAACTATAACGGTATGTATAACAAACACAATTACTGTAGGAATAAACTTGGGGACATGAATGTTGCGAATAATCGCATAAACTCTGAATAATAAATATTACGCTACCCGTACAGAATACTCAAACAAAATACAAACCAAACGCTGGCAGACTACCACCAAGCCTAAATAAACTACTGTATGTGCAGATTCCAAAATGGTTAGTTAGTATGCGTTCTAACACGGTAGTACGACTTATTCTTTAAGAGGGGATTGACCTTACAGCTATGGCTGCCCCAACTTACTAACTGGCACTCTATCGGACAAACTCTACACACGCAGCAATCTCTTCAGACCTAATAATAGCTAGACAACAATCCAGCCTACAAAATATCTGAGTAATAACTATTACGGTACCTGAACAGACCACACAAACAAACACAGGCCAAAAC
>JAUCBJ010000258.1:0-31363 GCA_032718475.1 Nemertoderma westbladi | reverse complement strand
GTGTCCAATCTGCCACTGTAGTTTTGTTATTTTTAGGTGGTGTCCGATCTGCCACTGTAGTTTTGTTATTTTTAGGTGGCGTCCGATCTGCCACTGTAGTTTTGTTATTTTTAGGTGGTGTCCGATCTGCCACTGTAGTTTTGTTATTTTTAGGTGGTGTCCGATCTGCCACTGTAGTTTTGTTATTTTTAGGTGGTGTCCGATCTGCCACTGTAGTTTTGTTATTTCTGGTGGTGTCCGATCTGCCACTGTAGTTTTGTTATATTTAGGTGGCGTCCGATCTGCCACTGTAGTTTTGTTATTTTTAGGTGGTGTCCGATCTGCCACTGTAGTTTTGTTATTTCTGGATGGTGTCCGATCTGACACTGTAGTTTGGTTATTTTTAGGTGGTGTCCAATCTGCCACTATAGTTTTGTTATTTTTAGGTGGTGTCCGATCTGCCACTGTATTTTTGTTATTTTTAGGTGGTGTCCAATCTGCCACTGTAGTTTTGTTATTTTTAGGTGGCGTCCGATCTGCCACCGTAGTTTTGTTATTTTTAGGTGGTGTCCGATCTGCCACTGTAGGTTTGTTATTTTTAGGTGGTGTCCAATCTGCCACTATAGTTTTGTTATTTTTAGGTGGTGTCCGATCTGCCACTGTAGTTTTTTATCTTAAGGTGGCGTCCGATCTGCCACTGTAGTTTTGTTATTTTTAGGTGGTGTCCGATCTGCCACTGTAGTTTTTTATATTTAGGTGGCATCCGATCTGCCACTGTAGTTTTGTTATTTTTAGGTGGTGTCCGATCTGCCACTGTAGTTTTGTTATTTCTGGATGGTGTCCGATCTGACACTGTAGTTTGGTTATTTTTAGGTGGTGTCCAATCTGCCACTATAGTTTTGTTATTTTTAGGTGGTGTCCGATCTGCCACTGTAGTTTTTTATCTTTAGGTGGCGTCCGATCTGCCACTGTAGTTTTGTTATTTTTAGGTGGTGTCCGATCTGACACTGTAGTTTGGTAATTTTTAGGTGGTGTCTGATCTGACACTGTAGTTTTATTATTTTTAGGTGGTGTCCGATCTGCCACTGTAGTTTTGTTATTTTTAGGTGGTGTCCGATCTGCCACTGTATTTTTGTTATTTTTAGGTGGCGTCCGATCTGCCACTGTAGTTTTGTTATTTTTAGGTAGTGTCCGATCTGCCACCGTAGTTTTGTTATATTTAGGTGGTGTCCAATCAGCCACTGTAGTTTTGTTATTTTTAGGTGGTGTCCAATCTGCCACTGTAGTTTTGTTATTTTTAGGTGGCGTCCGATCTGCCACTGTAGTTTTGTTATTTTTAGGTAGTGTCCGATCTGCCACCGTAGTTTTGTTATATTTACGTGGTGTCCAATCTGCCACTGTAGTTTTGTTATTTTTAGGTGGTGTCCGATCTGCCACTGTAGTTTTGTTATTTCTGGATGGTGTCCGATCTGACACTGTAGTTTTGTTATATTTAGGTGGTGTCCAATCTGCCACTGTAGTTTTGTTATTTTTAGGTGGTGTCCGATCTGCCACTGTAGTTTTGTTATTTCTGGATGGTGTCCGATCTGACACTGTAGTTTGGTTATTTTTAGGTGGTGTCCAATCTGCCACTATAGTTTTGTTATTTTTAGGTGGTGTCCGATCTGCCACTGTAGTTTTTTATCTTTAGGTGGCGTCCAATCTGCCACTGTAGTTCTGTTATTTTTAGGTGGTGTCCGATCTGACACTGTAGTTTGGTAATTTTTAGGTGGTGTCCGATCTGACACTGTAGTTTTATTATTTTTAGGTGGTGTCCGATCTGCCACTGTAGTTTTGTTATTTTTAGGTGGTGTCCGATCTGCCACTGTATTTTTGTTATTTTTAGGTGGCGTCCGATCTGCCACTGTAGTTTTGTTATTTTTAGGTGGTGTCCGATCTGCCACTGTAGTTTTGTTATCTTTATGTGGTGCCCGATCTGCCACTGTAGTTTTGTTATTTTTAGGTGGTGTCCGATCTGCCACTGTAGTTTTGTTATTTTTAGGTGGTGTCCGATCTGCCACTGTATTTTTGTTATTTTTAGGTGGTGTCCAATCTGCCACTGTAGTTTTGTTATTTTTAGGTGGCGTCCGATCTGCCACCGTAGTTTTGTTATTTTTAGGTGGTGTCCGATCTGCCACTGTAGGTTTGTTATTTTTAGGTGGTGTCCAATCTGCCACTATAGTTTTGTTATTTTTAGGTGGTGTCCGATCTGCCACTGTAGTTTTTTATCTTAAGGTGGCGTCCGATCTGCCACTGTAGTTTTGTTATTTTTAGGTGGAGTCCGATCTGCCACTGTAGTTTTTTATTTTTAGGTGGCGTCCGATCTGCCACTGTAGTTTTGTTATTTTTAGGTGGTGTCCGATCTGCCACTGTAGTTTTGTTATTTCTGGATGGTGTCCGATCTGACACTGTAGTTTGGTTATTTTTAGGTGGTGTCCAATCTGCCACTATAGTTTTGTTATTTTTAGGTGGTGTCCGATCTGCCACTGTAGCTTTGTTATTTTTAGGTGGTGTCCGATCTGCCACTGTATTTTTGTTATTTTTAGGTGGTGTCCAATCTGCCACTGTAGTTTTGTTATTTTTAGGTGGCGTCCGATCTGCCACCGTAGTTTTGTTATTTTTAGGTGGTGTCCGATCTGCCACTGTAGGTTTGTTATTTTTAGGTGGTGTCCAATCTGCCACTATAGTTTTGTTATTTTTAGGTGGTGTCCGATCTGCCACTGTAGTTTTTTATCTTAAGGTGGTGTCCGATCTGCCACTGTAGTTTTGTTATTTTTAGGTGGAGTCCGATCTGCCACTGTAGTTTTTTATTTTTAGGTGGCGTCCGATCTGCCACTGTAGTTTTGTTATTTTTAGGTGGTGTCCGATCTGCCACTGTAGTTTTGTTATTTCTGGATGGTGTCCGATCTGACACTGTAGTTTGGTTATTTTTAGGTGGTGTCCAATCTGCCACTATAGTTTTGTTATTTTTAGGTGGTGTCCGATCTGCCACTGTAGTTTTTTATCTTTAGGTGGCGTCCGATCTGCCACTGTAGTTTTGTTATTTTTAGGTGGTGTCCGATCTGACACTGTAGTTTGGTAATTTTTAGGTGGTGTCTGATCTGACACTGTAGTTTTATTATTTTTAGGTGGTGTCCGATCTGCCACTGTAGTTTTGTTATTTTTAGGTGGTGTCCGATCTGCCACTGTATTTTTGTTATTTTTAGGTGGCGTCCGATCTGCCACTGTAGTTTTGTTATTTTTAGGTAGTGTCCGATCTGCCACCGTAGTTTTGTTATATTTAGGTGGTGTCCAATCTGCCACTGTAGTTTTGTTATTTTTAGGTGGTGTCCAATCTGCCACTGTAGTTTTGTTATTTTTAGGTGGCGTCCGATCTGCCACTGTAGTTTTGTTATTTTTAGGTAGTGTCCGATCTGCCACCGTAGTTTTGTTATATTTACGTGGTGTCCAATCTGCCACTGTAGTTTTGTTATTTTTAGGTGGTGTCCGATCTGCCACTGTAGTTTTGTTATTTCTGGATGGTGTCCGATCTGACACTGTAGTTTTGTTATATTTAGGTGGTGTCCAATCTGCCACTGTAGTTTTGTTATTTTTAGGTGGTGTCCGATCTTCCACTGTAGTTTTGTTATTTCTGGATGGTGTCCGATCTGACACTGTAGTTTGGTTATTTTTAGGTGGTGTCCAATCTGCCACTATAGTTTTGTTATTTTTAGGTGGTGTCCGATCTGCCACTGTAGTTTTTTATCTTTAGGTGGCGTCCGATCTGCCACTGTAGTTTTGTTATTTTTAGGTGGTGTCCGATCTGACACTGTAGTTTGGTAATTTATAGGTGGTGTCCGATCTGACACTGTAGTTTTATTATTTTTAGGTGGTGTCCGATCTGCCACTGTAGTTTTGTTATTTTTAGGTGGTGTCCGATCTGCCACTGTATTTTTGTTATTTTTAGGTGGCGTCCGATCTGCCACTGTAGTTTTGTTATTTTTAGGTGGTGTCCGATCTGCCACTGTAGTTTTGTTATCTTTATGTGGTGCCCGATCTGCCACTGTAGTTTTGTTATTTTTAGGTGGTGTCCGATCTGCCACTGTAGTTTTGTTATTTTTAGGTGGTGTCCGATCTGCCACTGTATTTTTGTTATTTTTAGGTGGTGTCCAATCTGCCACTGTAGTTTTGTTATTTTTAGGTGGCGTCCGATCGGCCACCGTAGTTTTGTTATTTTTAGGTATTGTCCGATCTGCCACTGTAGCTTTGTTATTTTTATGTGGTGTCCGATCTGCCACTGTAGTTTTGTTATTTTTAGGTGGCGTCCGATCTGCCACCGTAGTTTTGTTATTTTTAGGTGGTGTCCGATCTGCCACCGTAGTTTTGTTATATTTAGGTAGTGTCCGATCTGCCACTGTAGTTTTCTTATATTTATGTGGTGCCCGATCTGCCACTGTAGTTTTGTTATTTTTAGGTGGTGTCCAATCTGCCACTGTAGTTTTGTTATTTTTAGGTGGTGTCCGATCTGCCACTGTAGTTTTGTTATTTTTAGGTGGTGTCCGATCTGCCATTGTAGTTTTGTTATTTTTAGGTGGTGTCCGATCTGCCACTGTATTTTTGTTATTTTTAGGTGGCGTCCGATCTGCCACTGTAGTTTTGTTATTTTTAGGTGGTGTCCGATCTGCCACTGTAGTTTTGTTATCTTTATGTGGTGCCCGATCTGCCACTGTAGTTTTGTTATTTTTAGGTGGTGTCCGATCTGCCACTGTAGTTTTGTTATTTTTAGGTGGTGTCCGATCTGCCACTGTATTTTTGTTATTTTTAGGTGGTGTCCAATCTGCCACTGTAGTTTTGTTATTTTTAGGTGGCGTCCGATCTGCCACCGTAGTTTTGTTATTTTTAGGTGGTGTCCGATCTGCCACTGTAGGTTTGTTATTTTTAGGTGGTGTCCAATCTGCCACTATAGTTTTGTTATTTTTAGGTGGTGTCCGATCTGCCACTGTAGTTTTTTATCTTAAGGTGGCGTCCGATCTGCCACTGTAGTTTTGTTATTTTTAGGTGGAGTCCGATCTGCCACTGTAGTTTTTTATTTTTAGGTGGCGTCCGATCTGCCACTGTAGTTTTGTTATTTTTAGGTGGTGTCCGATCTGCCACTGTAGTTTTGTTATTTCTGGATGGTGTCCGATCTGACACTGTAGTTTGGTTATTTTTAGGTGGTGTCCAATCTGCCACTATAGTTTTGTTATTTTTAGGTGGTGTCCGATCTGCCACTGTAGCTTTGTTATTTTTAGGTGGTGTCCGATCTGCCACTGTATTTTTGTTATTTTTAGGTGGTGTCCAATCTGCCACTGTAGTTTTGTTATTTTTAGGTGGCGTCCGATCTGCCACCGTAGTTTTGTTATTTTTAGGTGGTGTCCGATCTGCCACTGTAGGTTTGTTATTTTTAGGTGGTGTCCAATCTGCCACTATAGTTTTGTTATTTTTAGGTGGTGTCCGATCTGCCACTGTAGTTTTTTATCTTAAGGTGGTGTCCGATCTGCCACTGTAGTTTTGTTATTTTTAGGTGGAGTCCGATCTGCCACTGTAGTTTTTTATTTTTAGGTGGCGTCCGATCTGCCACTGTAGTTTTGTTATTTTTAGGTGGTGTCCGATCTGCCACTGTAGTTTTGTTATTTCTGGATGGTGTCCGATCTGACACTGTAGTTTGGTTATTTTTAGGTGGTGTCCAATCTGCCACTATAGTTTTGTTATTTTTAGGTGGTGTCCGATCTGCCACTGTAGTTTTTTATCTTTAGGTGGCGTCCGATCTGCCACTGTAGTTTTGTTATTTTTAGGTGGTGTCCGATCTGACACTGTAGTTTGGTAATTTTTAGGTGGTGTCTGATCTGACACTGTAGTTTTATTATTTTTAGGTGGTGTCCGATCTGCCACTGTAGTTTTGTTATTTTTAGGTGGTGTCCGATCTGCCACTGTATTTTTGTTATTTTTAGGTGGCGTCCGATCTGCCACTGTAGTTTTGTTATTTTTAGGTAGTGTCCGATCTGCCACCGTAGTTTTGTTATATTTAGGTGGTGTCCAATCTGCCACTGTAGTTTTGTTATTTTTAGGTGGTGTCCAATCTGCCACTGTAGTTTTGTTATTTTTAGGTGGCGTCCGATCTGCCACTGTAGTTTTGTTATTTTTAGGTAGTGTCCGATCTGCCACCGTAGTTTTGTTATATTTACGTGGTGTCCAATCTGCCACTGTAGTTTTGTTATTTTTAGGTGGTGTCCGATCTGCCACTGTAGTTTTGTTATTTCTGGATGGTGTCCGATCTGACACTGTAGTTTTGTTATATTTAGGTGGTGTCCAATCTGCCACTGTAGTTTTGTTATTTTTAGGTGGTGTCCGATCTTCCACTGTAGTTTTGTTATTTCTGGATGGTGTCCGATCTGACACTGTAGTTTGGTTATTTTTAGGTGGTGTCCAATCTGCCACTATAGTTTTGTTATTTTTAGGTGGTGTCCGATCTGCCACTGTAGTTTTTTATCTTTAGGTGGCGTCCGATCTGCCACTGTAGTTTTGTTATTTTTAGGTGGTGTCCGATCTGACACTGTAGTTTGGTAATTTATAGGTGGTGTCCGATCTGACACTGTAGTTTTATTATTTTTAGGTGGTGTCCGATCTGCCACTGTAGTTTTGTTATTTTTAGGTGGTGTCCGATCTGCCACTGTATTTTTGTTATTTTTAGGTGGCGTCCGATCTGCCACTGTAGTTTTGTTATTTTTAGGTGGTGTCCGATCTGCCACTGTAGTTTTGTTATCTTTATGTGGTGCCCGATCTGCCACTGTAGTTTTGTTATTTTTAGGTGGTGTCCGATCTGCCACTGTAGTTTTGTTATTTTTAGGTGGTGTCCGATCTGCCACTGTATTTTTGTTATTTTTAGGTGGTGTCCAATCTGCCACTGTAGTTTTGTTATTTTTAGGTGGCGTCCGATCGGCCACCGTAGTTTTGTTATTTTTAGGTATTGTCCGATCTGCCACTGTAGCTTTGTTATTTTTATGTGGTGTCCGATCTGCCACTGTAGTTTTGTTATTTTTAGGTGGCGTCCGATCTGCCACCGTAGTTTTGTTATTTTTAGGTGGTGTCCGATCTGCCACCGTAGTTTTGTTATATTTAGGTAGTGTCCGATCTGCCACTGTAGTTTTCTTATATTTATGTGGTGCCCGATCTGCCACTGTAGTTTTGTTATTTTTAGGTGGTGTCCAATCTGCCACTGTAGTTTTGTTATTTTTAGGTGGTGTCCGATCTGCCACTGTAGTTTTGTTATTTTTAGGTGGTGTCCGATCTGCCATTGTAGTTTTGTTATTTTTAGGTGGTGTCCGATCTGCCACTGTATTTTTGTTATTTTTAGGTGGTGTCCAATCTGCCACTGTAGTTTTGTTATTTTTAGGTGGTGTCCGATCTGCCACTGTAGTTTTGTTATTTTTAGGTGGTGTCCAATCTGCCACTGTATTTTTGTTATTTTTAGGTGGTGTCCGATCTGCCACTGTAGTTTTGTTATTTTTAGGTGGTGTCCGATCTGCCACTGTAGTTTTGTTATTTTTAGGTGGTGTCCAATCTGCCACTGTAGTTTTGTTATTTTTAGGTGGTGTCCAATCTGCCACTGTAGTTTTGTTATTTTTAGGTGGTGTCCGATATGCCACTGTAGTTTTGTTATTTTTAGGTGGTGTCCGATCTGCCACTGTAGTTTTGTTATTTTTAGGTGGTGTCCGATCTGCCACTGTAGTTTTGTTATCTTTATGTGGTGCCCGATCTGCCACTGTAGTTTTGTTATTTTTAGGTGGTGTCCGATCTGCCACTGTAGTTTTGTTATTTTTAGGTGGTGTCCGATCTGCCACTATAGGTTTGTTATTTTTAGGTGGTGTCCAATCTGCCACTATAGTTTTGTTATTTTTAGGTGGTGTCCGATCTGCCACTGCAGTTTTTTATCTTAAGGTGGCGCCCGATCTGCCACTGTAGTTTTGTTATTTTTAGGTGGTGTCCGATCTGCCACTGTAGTTTTTTATTTTTAGGTGGCGTCCGATCTGCCACTGTAGTTTTGTTATTTTTAGGTGGTGTCCGATCTGCCACTGTAGTTTTGTTATTTCTGGATGGTGTCCGATCTGACACTGTAGTTTGGTTATTTTTAGGTGGTGTCCAATCTGCCACTATAGTTTTGTTATTTTTAGGTGGTGTCCGATCTGCCACTGTAGTTTTTTATCTTTAGGTGGCGTCCGATCTGCCACTGTAGTTTTGTTATTTTTAGGTGGTGTCCGATCTGACACTGTAGTTTGGTAATTTTTAGGTGGTGTCCGATCTGACACTGTAGTTTTATTATTTTTAGGTGGTGTCCGATCTGCCACTGTAGTTTTGTTATTTTTAGGTGGTGTCCGATCTGCCACTGTATTTTTGTTATTTTTAGGTGGCGTCCGATCTGCCACTGTAGTTTTGTTATTTTTAGGTAGTGTCCGATCTGCCACTGTAGTTTTGTTATATTTAGGTGGTGTCCAATCTGCCACTGTAGTTTTGTTATTTTTAGGTGGTGTCCAATCTGCCACTGTAGTTTTGTTATTTTTAGGTGGCGTCCGATCTGCCACTGTAGTTTTGTTATTTTTAGGTAGTGTCCGATCTGCCACCGTAGTTTTGTTATATTTAGGTGGTGTCCAATCTGCCACTGTAGTTTTGTTATTTTTAGGTGGTGTCCGATCTGCCGCTGTAGTTTTGTTATTTCTGGATGGTGTCCGATCTGACACTGTAGTTTTGTTATATTTAGGTGGTGTCCAATCTGCCACTGTAGTTTTGTTATTTTTAGGTGGTGTCCGATCTGCCACTGTAGTTTTGTTATTTCTGGATGGTGTCCGATCTGACACTGTAGTTTGGTTATTTTTAGGTGGTGTCCAATCTGCCACTATAGTTTTGTTATTTTTAGGTGGTGTCCGATCTGCCACTGTAGTTTTTTATCTTTAGGTGGTGTCCGATCTGCCACTGTAGTTTTGTTATTTTTAGGTGGTGTCCGATCTGACACTGTAGTTTGGTAATTTTTAGGTGGTGTCCGATCTGACACTGTAGTTTTATTATTTTTAGGTGGTGTCCGATCTGCCACTGTAGTTTTGTTATTTTTAGGTGGTGTCCGATCTGCCACTGTATTTTTGTTATTTTTAGGTGGCGTCCGATCTGCCACTGTAGTTTTGTTATTTTTAGGTGGTGTCCGATCTACCACTGTAGTTTTGTTATTTTTAGGTGGTGTCCGATCTGCCACTGTAGTTTTGTTATTTTTAGGTGGTGTCCGATCTGCCACTGTATTTTTGTTATTTTTAGGTGGTGTCCAATCTGCCACTGTAGTTTTGTTATTTTTAGGTGGCGTCCGATCTGCCACCGTAGTTTTGTTATTTTTAGGTATTGTCCGATCTGCCACTGTAGCTTTGTTATTTTTATGTGGTGTCCGATCTGCCACTGTAGTTTTGTTATTTTTAGGTGGCGTCCGATCTGCCACCGTAGTTTTGTTATTTTTAGGTGGTGTCCGATCTGCCACCGTAGTTTTGTTATATTTAGGTAGTGTCCGATCTGCCACTGTAGTTTTCTTATATTTATGTGGTGCCCGATCTGCCACTGTAGTTTTGTTATTTTTAGGTGGTGTCCAATCTGCCACTGTAGTTTTGTTATTTTTAGGTGGTGTCCGATCTGCCACTGTAGTTTTGTTATTTTTAGGTGGTGTCCGATCTGCCACTGTAGTTTTGTTATTTTTAGGTGGTGTCCGATCTGCCACTGTATTTTTGTTATTTTTAGGTGGTGTCCAATCTGCCACTGTAGTTTTGTTATTTTTAGGTGGTGTCCGATCTGCCACTGTAGTTTTGTTATTTTTAGGTGGTGTCCGATCTGCCACTGTAGTTTTTTATCTTTAGGTGGCGTCCGATCTGCCACTGTAGTTTTGTTATTTTTAGGTGGTGTCCGATCTGACACTGTAGTTTGGTAATTTTTAGGTGGTGTCCGATCTGACACTGTAGTTTTATTATTTTTAGGTGGTGTCCGATCTGCCACTGTAGTTTTGTTATTTTTAGGTGGTGTCCGATCTGCCACTGTATTTTTGTTATTTTTAGGTTGCGTCCGATCTGCCACTGTAGTTTTGTTATTTTTAGGTGGTGTCCGATCTGCCACTGTAGTTTTGTTATCTTTATGTGGTGCCCGATCTGCCACTGTAGTTTTGTTATTTTTAGGTGGTGTCCGATCTGCCACTGTAGTTTTGTTATTTTTAGGTGGTGTCCGATCTGCCACTGTATTTTTGTTATTTTTAGGTGGTGTCCAATCTGCCACTGTAGTTTTGTTATTTTTAGGTGGCGTCCGATCTGACACCGTAGTTTTGTTATTTTTAGGTATTGTCCGATCTGCCACTGTAGCTTTGTTATTTTTATGTGGTGTCCGATCTGCCACTGTGGTTTTGTTATTTTTAGGTGGCGTCCGATCTGCCTCCGTAGTTTTGTTATTTTTAGGTGGTGTCCGATCTGCCACCGTAGTTTTGTTATATTTAGGTAGTGTCCGATCTGCCACTGTAGTTTTCTTATATTTATGTGGTGCTCGATCTGCCACTGTAGTTTTGTTATTTTTAGGTGGTGTCCAATCTGCCACTGTAGTTTTGTTATTTTTAGGTGGTGTCCGATCTGCCACTGTAGTTTTGTTATTTTTAGGTGGTGTCCGATCTGCCACTGTAGTTTTGTTATTTTTAGGTGGTGTCCGATCTGCCACTGTATTTTTGTTATTTTTAGGTGGTGTCCAATCTGCCACTGTAGTTTTGTTATTTTTAGGTGGTGTCCGATCTGCCACTGTAGTTTTGTTATTTTTAGGTGGTGTCCGATCTGCCACTGTATTTTTGTTATTTTTAGGTGGTGTCCGATCTGCCACTGTAGTTGTGTTATTTTTAGGTGGTGTCCGATCTGCCACTGTAGTTTTGTTATTTTTAGGTGGTGTCCAATCTGCCACTGTAGTTTTGTTATTTTTAGGTGGTGTCCAATCTGCCACTGTAGTTTTGTTATTTTTAGGTGGTGTCCGATCTGCCACTGTAGTTTTGTTATTTTTAGGTGGTGTCCGATCTGCCACTGTAGTTTTGTTATTTTTAGGTGGTGTCCGATCTGCCACTGTATTTTTGTTATTTTTAGGTGGTGTCCGATCTGCCACTGTAGTTTTGTTATTTTTAGGTGGTGTCCGATCTGCCACTGTAGTTTTTATTTTTAAGTGGCGTCTGATCTGCCACTGTAGTTTTGTTATTTTTAGGTGGTGTCCGATCTGCTACTGTAGTTTTGTTATTTTTATGTGGTGTCCGATCTGCCACTGTAGTTTTGTTATTTTTAGGTGGTGTCCGATCTGCCACTGTAGTTTTGTTATTTTTAGGTGGTGTCCGATCTGCCACTGTATTTTTGTTATTTTTAGGTGGTGTCCGATCTGCCACTGTAGTTTTGTTATTTTTAGGTGGTGTCCGATCTGCCACTGTAGTTTTTATTTTTAAGTGGCGTCTGATCTGCCACTGTAGTTTTGTTATTTTTAGGTGGTGTCCGATCTGCCACTGTAGTTTTTATTTTTAAGTGGCGTCTGATCTGCCACTGTAGTTTTGTTATTTTTAGGTGGTGTCCGATCTGCCACTGTAGTTTTGTTATCTTTATGTGGTGCCCGATCTGCCACTGTAGTTTTTGTTATTTTTAGGTGGTGTCCGATCTGCCACTGTAGTTTTGTTATTTTTATGTGGTGTCCGATCTGCCACTGTAGTTTTGTTATTTTTATGTGGTGCCTGATCGGCCACTGTAGTTTTGTTATTTTTAGGTGGTGTGCAATCTGCCACTATAGTTTTGTTATTTTTAGGATCTGCCACTGTAGTTTTGTTATTTTTAGGTGGTGTCCGATCTGCCACTGTAGTTTTGTTATTTTTAGGTGGTGTCCAATCTGCCACTGTAGTTTTGTTATTTTTAGGTGGTGTCCGATCTGCCACTGTAGTTTTGTTATTTTTAGGTGGTGTCCAATCTGCCACTGTAGTTTTGTTATTTTTAGGTGGTGTCCGATCTGCCACTGTAGTTTTGTTATTTTTATGTGGTGCCCGATCTGCCACTGTAGCTTTGTTATTTTTATGTGGTGTCCGATCTGCCACTGTAGTTTTGTTATTTTTAGATGGTGTCCGATCTGCCACTGTAGTTTTGTTATTTTTAGGTGGTGTCCGATCTGCCACTGTAGTTTTGTTATTTTTAGGTGGTGTCCGATCTGCCACTGTAGTTTTGTTATTTTTAGGTGGCGTCCGATCTGCCACTGTAGTTTTGTTATTTTTAGGTGGTGTCCGATCTGCCACTGTAGTTTTGTTATTTTTATGTGGTGCCCGATCTGCCACTGTAGCTTTGTTATTTTTATGTGGTCTCCGATCTGCCACTGTAGTTTTGTTATTTTTAGGTGGTGTCCGATCTGCCACTGTAGTTTTGTTATTTTTAGGTGGTGTCCAATCTGCCACTGTAGTTTTGTTATTTTTAGGTGGTGCCCGATCTGCCACTGTAGCTTTGTTATTTTTATGTGGTGTCCGATCTGCCACTGTAGTTTTGTTATTTTTAGGTGGTGTCCGATCTGCCACTGTAGTTTTGTTATTTTTAGGTGGTGTCCGATCTGCCACTGTAGTTTCCCATAACGAACTAGAACTGCTGTGCCTTCCGCGAGAAGACTTCATCGAGATATTCATGCCGCCGTATCTGGAGGGACAGGAACCGGAATTCATTACCTTTCTTCGCACGGTGGAGGCGTTACGTGGCTGGCCAATAGACCAACTACCCTGGCGCGACCCAAATGTTTGTCTGTACACGTACTTCCGGAATGGAACGGTTATCTGTGCCGACGTTCGTAAAGCCGATTATATTTATATCGTTCGCCTTGGAAGCTGCGTCGCCTACCGGAAGATCCGACTCACAAAACCGAGTTTCAGACAATTCGATGGCGGTTTCTGGGTAAATAATAATTGGAAAAATATATATAGCAATAAAAAGTTGCGAAATCAGTTCACAAAATAACCTTTTCTTGGAAAAATAATGTTGTTTATTTATGATGTTAATAAAAATTCAAAATACTTAATTACTAAATTTAAAGTTATGTGTTATACATGAGAATGATAATGCAATGTATCAACCATCACAGAATGGAGGAAGAAAAATGTATTTAAATTACTGGTCTAAAATTACCAACCTAAAAAATATATAAATTAAATCAAAATATTCGATTAGCTGGTGAAATAAAGGATATTTTGTGAAATAGATTTCCAATCACTAGAAATCCACAAGATAATGCGTCATCTACTGATGAATATTCTAGAATGAAAGCGACATATAACAAGAGAGTTAATAACTGGAATCAACGCAGTCAGCTGACCAATCAGGCTTCGTCCCATGAGAAATTCTTACAAATGAAATCCGATTGGCTATCAGAACGTTGGTTTGATACGATAGGTAAACGCTCGTCATTGATCAGTGGGACAGGAAAGTTAATAAACGGAACAGATGGGCGGGAGTTACAAGATAGATGGGTGGAAATACAACTTCTCCAAGCTAAAGATGTGTTCGGTTTATATGCGGCAGTATATTCAGAACAACCGATACAAGGTGTGAGTCTAGTATCTAAAGGTTGCGAGTGCATACTCATATCCAAAAAGTTCTTCATCAGCTGCACTAACTTGGTTGTCATGGAGAAGCTACGTACCCAAGTAACATCCTACATGACGGATGAAGAACTGCAGACACAGTTGATAGAGCAGGCTCAATGGGAAGGTTACCGCATGTTAACTGTCAGCGAGTTAATTACTAGAAACAAATAACTAATTAGAAGGATTTTCAATAACTTTCAGATTTACAGCCTACAGTAAGTCCATTATTATTTTCCTATTAATGCCTACTATACAGAATACTCTCTAATATAATAATTATTTATTTAAATACATAAAATTCATGTTTGTTTCTGTTGGAATAAATGGTTGTCGACCACGTTTACTTTTACCATGAGGCCGTCAAAGATCGTTCTGCTATTGTGACCTCACCTGCTGTCTGCTGTTCCTCACCGCAAAATTTTTACTTTTTTTAGTTATATTGAGATGCCATCTAGCGGTGCATAGTAACATACAGTACTACACTATAGAATGGGGGGGGGGGGGGCGTGTGTGTTATAGAATGGGGGGGGGGGGGGGCGTGTGTGTTATATTACTACCATATTCACTTGTATAATTGTCCCACCAAAAAAACTATATTATTTCTTGACATATTTCGTGACGCGCTAATCGGATGGCTTCTGACATTCCTGACAAAGCAGAAGTCCTTCCAACACTAACAGTCGGCTTTACTAGAAGCATCGAAAGCACTCTGAGGTCTCACTCCCCTGGTACAGTAACCAGTAATGTATAACATGCAGCATTTGCAGATACATAATAAATCATCCAATCACAGCCCTTTAAATATGATAAAGAAATGCGTTTGGACAATCAAGTCATGATCCGCACTGTATATCACTGTAACAGTTTAGACAGTATTATAAAGTAGTATTCGGAGGGAAATTTAAAAACCTAACCTACAGAATATATTGTTGTTATACAGAGTGATACTGTAAGAGTTTATGTCCTACAGACGTAGTTACTGACTGGAAGGGCGGACGTCACGCTAACACCCAGGCACGACCTTCGGGACGGTATACCGACGCTTTTCTACACAATGGAAAATATGAATCAATAAAATAAATACTAGAGGGGCACCACCCACAATCTCCATGGCAACAATACCGGAAACACCTCCAAATGTTTTAGCCATTGTAATAATTTAGCGGCGTGTAAGCACGCGGGATGTAAATCTTCAATCTTCAGAACACTTCTATTAATTAATTAATATACTAATATTTAACTTTTTAAATCACTTTGTTCCTTTAGGCCCGACAATGATCCAATTATCTAAACCTACGTTTCCCTCTCATGATTCTAATGACACCAATGGAGTTTAGGACAGTTTACAGTTTACAATAATCTTGGCAACCTCATCGATTTATACTGAGCCTGTGTAGAAATCCATTACATAAGCCATTTTTCATCATGAACACCAGCTGTTATTGGTGTTATTTTACCATTGCGTCTATGGCACTTTTCGCTTATGTCATTTTTTGCAAAAACGCTGAAAATTGCTTTATACTCCCATACAGACCATACACTACAGGAGGGTACTAAAAACAATTGACCGGATAGTTTCGGAGCCTTTCGTGTGACAAACAGACAGACCGACAAACAAACATACACGATTTTCTTACAGTAAGTAATCGGAAGATTTCCAAATTAGTACAGCAGCTCGGTCACTTCCCAACCTTTTCTGTATTACTCTACCAGCATAAAACAGATTCCCAATGCAGCTGGGGGGGGGGGGGGGGGGGGGGGGGGGGGGGGTGGGGGGGGGGTTGGATATTGTAATACTACTGTAGTTAATATATTCATTGAGGGTGATAGATAGATCGTTAGTTAAGGAGCAGGTTACAGAGGCGTGTTGGGGGAATCAAAACAATAAACGAAAGTTAACAAATGTTTACAAGATTATGCAGCTTACTTAATTGGGTCTTGGGTTTTTTCAAAGCAAGCAAACAGTCGGCCGAAGCCGGAGGCGACCCGAAGGCTCCTCTTTCGATAGCTGCTACCCGAGGGTAGGGGTGGGCGCTACTCCTATCCCAAGATTTGCTCCCAGTAATTTAACTGGTACTCACTCATTTTGATTTTTACTCACCCCAAAAATATAGGTATTTTATACACCACCTACATATTGGGCTTATAAATTATGTAGGCAACAAGATATTATAATAAAATAATATTTATATGTACAACAAAAAATTACTATTTACATAAATGTGTAAAGGGTAGAACTTTTCAGCGATACGACGCTGTGTATTTATTTACAGAGCAAGTGAAGCGATGGAGGTTTACATAGCTATACTGTACAAGGGTCATAAACGTAATTAGCTAGGAACGTTCCACTCCAAACATCTAAGTGTTTGTTCTAGGAACGTTCCACTCCAAACATCTAAGTGTTTGTACTAGGAACGTTCCACTCCAAACATCTAAGTGTTTGTTCTAGGAACGTTCCACTCCAAACATCGAAGTGTTTGTACTAGGAACGTTCCACTCCAAACATCTAAGTGTTTGTACTAGGAACGTTCCACTCCAAACATCTAAGTGTTTGTTCTAGGAACGTTCCACTCCAAACATCGAAGTGTTTGTTCTAGGAACGTTCCACTCCAAACATCTAAGTGTTTGTACTAGGAACGTTCCACTCCAAACATCTAAGTGTTTGTACTAGGAACGTTCCACTCCAAACATCTAAGTGTTTGTACTAGGAACGTTCCACTCCAAACATCTAAGTGTTTGTTCTAGGAACGTTCCACTCCAAACATCGAAGTGTTTGTTCTAGGAACGTTCCACTCCAAACATCTAAGTGTTTGTACTAGGAACGTTCCACTCCAAACATCTAAGTGTTTGTACTAGGAACGTTCCACTCCAAACATCTAAGTGTTTGTTCTAGGAACGTTCCAATCCAAACATCGAAGTGTTTGTACTAGGAACGTTCCACTCCAAACATCTAAGTGTTTGTACTAGGAACGTTCCACTCCAAACATCTAAGTGTTTGTTCTAGGAACGTTCCACTCCAAACATCGAAGTGTTTGTTATAGGAACGTTCCACTCCAAACATCTAAGTGTTTGTACTAGGAACGTTCCACTCCAAACATCTAAGTGTTTGTACTAGGAACGTTCCACTCCAAACATCTAAGTGTTTGTACTAGGAACGTTCCACTCCAAACATCTAAGTGTTTGTTCTAGGAACGTTCCACTCCAAACATCGAAGTGTTTGTTCTAGGAACGTTCCACTCCAAACATCTAAGTGTTTGTACTAGGAACGTTCCACTCCAAACATCTAAGTGTTTGTACTAGGAACGTTCCACTCCAAACATCTAAGTGTTTGTACTAGGAACGTTCCACTCCAAACATCTAAGTGTTTGTTCTAGGAACGTTCCACTCCAAACATCGAAGTGTTTGTTCTAGGAACGTTCCACTCCAAACATCTAAGTGTTTGTACTAGGAACGTTCCACTCCAAACATCTAAGTGTTTGTACTAGGAACGTTCCACTCCAAACATCTAAGTGTTTGTACTAGGAACGTTCCACTCCAAACATCTAAGTGTTTGTTCTAGGAACGTTCCACTCCAAACATCTAAGTGTTTGTTCTAGGAACGTTCCACTCCAAACATCTAAGTGTTTGTCCTAGGAACGTTCCAAGGTACGCACATTATGAAAATATTTTGCTTTTATGTGTTGTTAATGTTTCGTTGAATATTTTGCTTTTATGTGTTGTTAATGTTTCGTTGAATATTTTGCTTTTATGTGTTGTTAATGTTTCGTTGAATATTTTGCTTTTATGTGTTGTTAATGTTTCGTTGAATATTTTGCTTTTATGTGTTGTTAATGTTTCGTTGAATATTTTGCTTTTATGTGTTGTTAATGTTTCGTTGAATATTTTGCTTTTATGTGTTGTTAATGTTTCGTTGAATATTTTGCTTTTATGTGTTGTTAATGTTTCGTTGAATATTTTGCTTTTATGTGTTGTTAATGTTTCGTTGAATATTTTGCTTTTATGTGTTGTTAATGTTTCGTTGAATATTTTGCTTTTATGTGTTGTTAATGTTTCGTTGAATATTTTGCTTTTATGTGTTGTTAATGTTTCGTTGAATATTTTGCTTTTATGTGTTGTTAATGTTTCGTTGAATATTTTGCTTTTATGTGTTGTTAATGTTTCGTTGAATATTTTGAAATGTACCCTTGAACGACATCAATATATTTATTTATTATAATAATGGTTACAATTAATCTTAAAATTATAACTTTTAATAAAATTCTATCAGTATATTACCACTAAGTTATTAATGTTGCCGAGGTCGTCCTGCCATTATTTTGGATTTTTTTCTGAAAAACAGTAAATATTTTTGTAGCTTATGAAAGTATGTTTTTTTCACTTTCAATTCTTGCATTTTTGGATCAGATGTTTTTATACTGATATAAACCGGAACATGCTTCAAATTTCTAATTTCCAAGTCTAATATATAGGGATGTGAGATTTTCTGAAATGTGTTTTTCAAGAAAATTTCGAAAATTTCCGAAAAAGTATATCTAAATTCATTAAAAATTAAAACAATTCACTTATTATTTAAAAGTATATTTCGTCCGTAGTTACGAGCACAAGAGAGAAGATAACGAACCACCTAAACACATCTAAGCAGGAATCCCTTGTTTCTAGTGTTTACTCTACTTGTGTTGCAGGAATCCCTTGTTTCTAGTCTTTACTCTACTTGTGTTGGAGGAATCCCTTGTTTCTTGTGTTTACTCTACTTGTGTTGCAGGAATCCCTTGTTTCTAGTGTTTACTCTACTTGTGTTGCAGGAATCCCTTGTTTCTAGTGTTTACTCTACTTGTATTGCAGGAATCCCTTGTTTCTAGTGTTTACTCTACTTGTGTTGCAGGAATCCCTTGTTTCTAGTGTTTACTCTACTTGTGTTGCAGGAATCCCTTGTTTCTAGTGTTTACTCTACTTGTGTTGGGGGAATCCCTTGTTTCTTGTGTTTACTCTACTTGTGTTGCAGGAATCCCTTGTTTCTAGTGTTTACTCTACTTGTGTTGCAGGAATCCCTTGTTTCTAGTGTTTACTCTACTTGTGTTGCAGGAATCCCTTGTTTCTAGTGTTTACTCTACTTGTGTTGGAGGAATCCCTTGTTTCTTGTGTTTACTCTACTTGTGTTGCAGGAATCCCTTGTTTCTAGTGTTTACTCTACTTGTGTTGCAGGAATCCCTTGTTTCTAGTGTTTACTCTACTTGTGTTGCAGGAATCCCTTGTTTCTAGTGTTTACTCTACTTGTGTTGCAGGAATCCCTTGTTTCTAGTGTTTACTCTACTTGTGTTGCAGGAATCCCTTGTTTCTAGTGTTTACTCTACTTGTGTTGGAGGAATCCCTTGTTTCTTGTGTTTACTCTTCTTGTGTTGCAGGAATCCCTTGTTTCTAGTGTTTACTCTACTTGTGTTGGAGGAATCCCTTGTTTCTAGTGTTTACTCTACTTGTGTTGCAGGAATCCCTTGTTTCTAGTGTTTACTCTACTTGTGTTGGGGGAATCCCTTGTTTCTTGTGTTTACTCTACTTGTGTTGCAGGAATCCCTTGTTTCTAGTGTTTACTCTACTTGTGTTGGGGGAATCCCTTGTTTCTTGTGTTTACTCTACTTGTGTTGCAGGAATCCCTTGTTTCTAGTGTTTACTCTACTTGTGTTGGAGGAATCCCTTGTTTCTTGTGTTTACTCTACTTGTGTTGCAGGAATCCCTTGTTTCTAGTGTTTACTCTACTTGTGTTGGGGGAATCCCTTGTTTCTTGTGTTTACTCTACTTGTGTTTTACTATATGTTTTTAGAATGTGTTTAATAAAGAATTAATAAAATAGGAAATTTCCGGAAAATATATAGAAAATTTCCGGAAAAATGGATAGGAAACATTTCCTAACTCAACTTTCCTACTAATATATTTACAACTACATTCAGGTTTTTTTGAAAGGTAGGCCTATTTGCAATAAATAGATTAAAAAGTTAGGGTAATGAAAACGAGAGAAAATGTGTCTTTCAGTATAGTATAGTCTTTGTGAAGTGCTCGGCGCCGCATGTGCTGTGCAAACCCCATACAGTTGAGCCTGTGCCCAGGCCCCCCACCACTACTGGCCGGGTCAGTTGTGGGGAGCCTGGGCATGGGCTCTACTGTATGGGGTTTGCACATCGGCGCCGAGCGCAGCCAGGCCACCCACAACTCTAAATCCGGCCCTGTTTAAAGCCTGAGTAAGGCCTCTAGGAGAGGCAGAAAACTCGCTGCGTTAAAACCCTTTTTTTATTTTTGTTACTTGTCGGTGGGTGTAGTGTAGTGTACCTTGAACAACATTTCTTGTATTAAATGTAACATTCAATCGCATGGCGTCAAGTTTTCTTGGCGAAAGATAAATAATGTTGTTTCCCTTTGCGTATACTGCACAGTGCGAATTATTATTTTATTATTATGGCATTATTATTAATTTATAATTTTGTTATTAATTTTATTTGAATGTTAGAAATTAACGGTAATAAAATAAATAGAATTAAAACAAAATTAATAATAATCTTCTTATTCAAAATATTATCCTTATTTTATTTAAATATAAAAGAAAGAAGTTGACAGTAAGTAAGCAATGTGCATTCAGCAGAGAGACCTGTTACTATAACAGCACAATCACAGGGCCGCTTATTGGTCGGTGTACCCAATAGATTCAATGTGTTGTGGTAATCAGAACCTCCTTTACCCCCCCTAAACCAACAGCCGCACCAAACTGCGCTGCCAACCGAAACCACCACCAGCATAGCAGCAGGCTGAGAAAGCTTCTATAAAGCATATCTTTTGCCGAGCGCAAACCCAACCATATGCTGTCATTAGATAGTTACCCGCGCACCATCAGACCCGTTGAGGGCACATCCCAACCCCATACACGCGTTACTTACCGTATTATGCTTCCGTTATTATTATACTATTCAAACAGCCCAGCTGTGAGCTCAGCAATTACATACGGTCATTATTTGGTTTAGTAAACCCCACGACGGTTTAACTGTAATACTAAAGGCTGCCATCAAACGCTTTTCTATACGACTATGTGTCGTATATTTGTGTGTAATGAGCCAGTTACGCTCTCACATCACATATATTACCTATATTATCTTATTAAACAATATGCTTTGTGTATTAAATGACTGCTGGTTTTAGTTTCTGAAATGCTCAGTATATCATTGGTTACACGGCAGCGACATGCGTGGCTATGTATCATAGCATTTCGCGATCAATACTTGTAATTATTTCTCTCCTTTTGTAATAATTCCGCCTTCTAAGTCAGTTTACGAAATAAACCCCCAAGCCCTCCCAATTCGATTAATGAAACATCAATTTATATTATTGCTTACAGCTGCTCCATGCTGGAAATGAAAGTCATGTAGTTTCAACAAAATTGCCTTTTTAACTTATTTATAAAGGACAATAAATGCAACTTTTCTTACAAACAATAATTGCAGATTATTAATTTGAAATTCATTGTCATTGTTTATGTTTATGTGATACGTATTCCAATCAAAACCCCCTTAAAGACCCGTTCACATCCAACGGAACGGTACACCGCGCGGTGTACCGCAGGGCCAGCGGTACACCGCGCGGTGTACCGCAGGGCCAGCGGTACACCGCTGGCTGTGAACGACACGATGATGGGGTGATGATAACTCCACCTACTGGCTCCAGAAGTCGAGGAAATCCTGCCAAGTACCTAACTGATCTAGACTTTGCTGATGACTTAGGAGTACTCTCAGAATCATTAGAGGGAGCCCAGCGGCTCCTCAGCTCATTAGAACATGCTGCTTCTAGTGTTGGTCTTTTTATTAACTCCAGAAAGACCAAAATTCTGACAGTTAACTTTGAAAGTCCTCAGCAAGTCTCTGATCGGATGAGCATAAGCTCAAAGGATGGTATGCTTGAGCATGTGGACGACTTCTGTTACCTGGGATCATGGATCCGGAAGTCAGGTGAGGACCTTCGAATACGTAAGGGAAAGGCATGGGCAGCCTTGAATAGGCTTTCCAGGATTTGGAAGTCACCTAGAATTAATCGGAAACTTAAGGTCCGATTATTTAGAGCAGCAGTAGTTCCAGTACTCCTCTACGGGAGTCCATGCTGGGCTCTAACTGCTGAGGACACCAAATCTCTGGATGGCACATTCACAAGAATGCTACGCCGGGTACATTGTGTCAAGTACAATGCACACATCTCCAACCAGACACTATATAACATTGGAGGTGTCTCATTGGTTCCCCCAAGCTTGACACTAGAACAAAATCGCCTCCGCTTTGCAGGACATTGCTTTCGCCGTGAGGACCAGCCAGTGCATAATCTTGTACTATGGCAGCCTCATGGAGTGAATAAGCATGGTGGACAGCCCATGACTTTCTTGAGACGCATCTTAAAGGACACTGGCCTTAAAGATGCGGATGATCTAGCAAATGTCATGGGTGATAGGGAGTTGTGGCGGTGCAATTTTGTTGACAAGCCGGCACAGCATTCTTAAAAATGCAGCTGCAATGCAGCATGCCGATCCTAGTAGTAGTAGTAGTAGTAGTGAACGACCCAACAGGTAGTTGGGCGCTAAACCGCGCGGTTTACCGCAGCCCATTTAAACAATGTTAAAACTATTAATGTAATTCCCTGTTGAATTCACAGTCCACAGACAGACAATCAGTTACCGCAACGGTACCGTTGGGTGTGAACGGGCTCCAGGTAGTGTTAGTGTTAGCGCTTCAATACCGCCAGACTACTTTACCGCTCACGCACAGTTGGATGTGAACGGGGCTTTAGCAGTGAATTTAAAGCAGCGGGCCTTGTTTTTTTGTTGACGCGGTATCATTTTCCCATTCCCATGCCTTTGTATACATTTCTCTATTTTTTCTCGCTTGTTGTCACCCCCAAAAATCCATTTCTTATCTATCCCATTCACATCACAATTAAATTCCTTGATTAGAACAATCACGTGGGAAATACAGCGACCTGTCTCCGAACTATATAGTACAGCCTGTTGCAGTCGAGACCGTGGGTGGCGTTGGTACTAGCACCATGGACCTGCCTGTATCAAGGAATCCTTTGGCTCAGGCATAGGTGAGTCTTACAGAGAGATATATGGGCCCTAGATAAGATTGTGTGTTGCATCATGTTTCTCAACATAAACTAATTATTTTATGAGTTTTCGTAAATTAAATCCCTGGCATGACACATTAATATGGCATTATTTTTATTTTTTTGATTTATCTAATTTAAATACTTATCTTATTTATCTTGGAATAATTATTTTTTTCCATAACTGCTGGTAATTTTTACAATTATTATTGTAAATTTGTATTAATCGGAAATAATTGTATAATAATATATATTGTATTTTTAATATGTAATTTTACTTATGTGTGCCGACATTCTCTTTGATCTATGTTTATAATGAAATTAAGTTCATAATTATGGTATAAAAAGGTCATTGAGTTTGGTTTGGTTTATATTGATCAGGTTGCCGGAAGTAAGCCAATCAATTAATATATCATTGAGAACAAAGTCCATCTAATTAATTGTGTTGCTCAGAAAGATATGATAATATGATATTCTCTAATACAAAATCTATTTATAATACCTGTACGCGTAGTGTTATAAACTTATACAATATATACTTTTATTTAAATAATTTAATTGATTTTTATGAAGGAACAGTTTTCGAACCAGTTGAACAGAGAAAATAGTTGATAAAAAATTATATAAAAGCGATGCAACAATAATGTTTTAATAATCATAATAAAACTAATTGGAAAGTAATATTTATTTCAGTAGGTTTCGCTAAATTATATTTTATCTTCTTCGAGTGATTAATGATTGATTAATTATTAATTAATTCTTAATTAATTAGCTGTTTCGACAGATTTGGTCTAAATTTAAAAGAATTGGCAAAAATTTAAGAAAAACTATAAGATACTGGCATGTCTTATTATTATTATGGATTTAATCCATCATATAAAAAAAACCCGGTTTGACTAACTAAGAAACAGTATAAAGTTGTTTAACAACACTTTATTTATTTATTTAGTCGAAACTGTTTCATTCTTACTAGAGTACACTGCATTAATACTACTTTAATTAATCTGAACCTGGTTGTTTTCTAGTTGTTAGTTTTCTGTGATTTGTGTTTCGAAATAATAATTACTCGACAAGAAAGATTATCTCTGATTGCTCCTTCAAAACATCATGACAATGGGTCACCCTGACCACAATGGGTCACCCTGACGGGTCACCCTGACCACAAGGGGTCGCCCTGACTACAATTGGTCACCCTGACCACAAGGGGTAACCCTGACCACAA
Source organism: Nemertoderma westbladi (assembly GCA_032718475.1). Lineage (NCBI taxonomy): Eukaryota > Metazoa > Xenacoelomorpha > Nemertodermatida > Nemertodermatidae > Nemertoderma > Nemertoderma westbladi. The sequence continues at coordinate 7,346 of JAUCBJ010000258.1, read as the reverse complement.
GGGGTAACCCCGACCACAATGGGTCACCACAACGGGTCACCCAGACCACAAGGTGTCACACTGACCAAAATGGGTCTCCGCGACGGGTAACCCAGACCACTATTGGTCTCCTCAATTGGTCACCCTGACCACAAGTGGTGACCCAGACCACAATTGGTTATCCTGACTAGAATGGGTCACCATGATAACAATTGGTCAGCAGACCAGAAAGGGTCACCCTGACCTCAAGCGGTAACCCTGACCACAAGGGGTAACCATGACCACAAGGGGTAACCCTGACCACAAGGGGTAACCCTGACCACAATAGGAAAGCTGTTGAAAATTCAAAAGAGACAAAAATTGTACATGTAAAAAAAAAGTGCAAAACTAAGGACTCACATTCCAATCTAAATCAAAGCTAAACCCCAAAAAATACATTAAATGATCACAATGATTGATCAATGATCACAAACCGAACACAACTACCATAGATAAGCGCTTATGCGAAACGCAAGGACATCACTACAGTCTCTTGATCTTGGAAATTACTCCATTCAGAGTGTCAGGTGAAGGATACTGGCAGTTTGTCCTGTTTGACTACAACTTTAACGTAAATGTATTCAATTCGCACCCCTAAGAAGTCCTTCCTTTATAGCGGCTTAAAGATTTACTGATACTGCTGACTAGTGACTAGAATTACTTAAATAATTTGTGCCCCTTTAGAGTGTTGGCGGGCAATCTCAACTGTTTTTTGTGTTCTGACTGTTAAAACCTTGCAGGTTTGAACCTGTAATCTAACATTGGCGACATGTGCACTAAAACTCAATGCAAAGGTAAGAATGAATGTACTACATAAACATTACTGAATACCGGTATACTATACGGCACTTCATGGCGTCATTTTGTTTCCCTAGCGACCGCGAGGGAAATTACAAAACAAGGGCCGTAAAACTGTTAAAGTGCTAATTATGAACAATGGATTTTCGATTTTCTGTCGAAATTTTATTGGTATTTATTATATTATGTAAGAGGAATTAGTATATTTTTTCTTTTATTGCACTTATTTCTATCTCAACCTGTACAGATAGTAATTAGCTTATTGTTTTGGTTAGATTCAACTCTTCTGCAACCCGGGTTTTAGTGAGAACCTGGTATTTTTCAGAAGAGGGTAAATAAACTGCATAGGGAAATATATCAGCAGAAAGTCTTCTATAATTCAAATGGGCCGCAAATAGACTTGAAACACTAATATTGTGTTTAGTGGGTTTAAAAATTTATGTAACATAATTCAAAACATTAAGGGAGGGAAGGGAGAAGTAGATTACAGTGGAGATGTTTTCTAACCAAAACAATAAACAAAACATTATTTCATATGCAACCAATTTGTGCAGGAGATATACGCCACTATGTGCGCCACAATATGCGCCACTATGTGCGCCACAATATGCGCCCCAATGTGCGCTACTATGCTACTACCCAATGTCCAGTTGTATTGGTTGTGTTAGGGTCACTTGGTGCTGCTTATTTGTAACATCGTATATCGGTAGGGAGGGGACCATCACTATAACTCCTAGGTTGTATCGTATGGACGCCGTTGGAATTTCACCAGGCGTATAAACCTACCATAATATAGCTCTACTTTATATACCCGCACATCGTATTATACTTCATTACATAATAAATATTCCCATTTCGGATAAAAAATCATTTACAATTCAAAACATCTTCATTTTGTTTTTAGAATTATTAAGCATCATCCCGAAGGTGAGATTCTTCTTGAAATATCTCAAAGAAGATGAAAGAATTTCGAGAATGGCGGAGAATCACTGCGGGGAACTGATGGATCAAATAGATAATATCGTTGGTTCAACTTTGGAAATAAGTGCTGGTGAGAAAAATATTATTTTAGTTATTAAAAAATGGACAAACATACAAGATTGGACTAGAAAATAAATAATTTTCACCTTAGACTCTAAGGCCCCCACATCACACGGAGCAACTTGTTGCTGTAATATACTCACACTTTTGTTTCGCAATGTTTCTGAAGGTGCCCATCAACTTATTGCTGACCTCCTAAAACAGAGAAACGTTTGTTTAAGAAACGAAAGTTGCTCCGCGTAAAAGGGAACCTAATTTACACATATTTTCAGTATAATCATATAATCTTGCAGTTTTTATCAACTATCGCATTTTTTTATAAAATGTCAAAAATACTTGTTGCAAAATAACAATAAATGGTGATCTTTTTATTTTCTCCGTACCTTTATTTTTATTCTCACACTAAATGCTTTCTAATGACCAACATAAGGTTAAGCAAACTGTAAAATGCTACTATCAAACCAATGTGAAACATGTAAATTATTGTAATTACTCTGTGAGTGTAAAAGCTTTTGTGGGATAACTGATACGTTTGCCTTTGCTGGCCAGTTCCCCCCCAGTCGCTAGAATACTCTCAAAGGGATTTATAACTAAAATAGTGCAAGCTACCAGCTTATTGGCTGATGTGCTATACGGAGATATCTGGGCTCAGTTTAATCGGCCAACTAGCTTAGAGAGGTTGCTTTAGCCTTGCTGTCCGTATCGGCCAATAGAATTTGCGTAGGCGTTGATTTTGACCTATCCCAGCGCTACTGAACTGAATTTCCTATCTCTATGCTCATCCTCTGTGTTGAACGGAGCTTCGGGGAATAAGAGTTTTTGGTATACTCGTATAGTAGTAGTAGTCATATGATTTTATATGATTCTGTTGTTGTGTTCCCATTTTTCGCCATAACACCGGCTTTTTGGGAAGAACTCTAGTAAAACTGCTTGAATTATCGAAAGTATAAACTGTTACCTAATTAACTACTTAACGCATCTTAATATACTCACTTAATTTAACTGCATTAATCATATTGTTTGTACTGTTATTTTACCGTCAGTTATTAATTGTACCTATTTGTTGATGGAAATATTGCTCTTTGGATAATACGGATAAATCACCCAAATTTCCCAATTTTCTTGATACACTACAGGTTAGAGAGGCGGGCTATATATAACAATTGCGATTTATATTAATGTGGTGTGTATTGAATCTAATGTTATTTAGCAGACCCTACATGAGTCAATTACTGCTCTCTTTATGTGTGATCAAATATACTGACTGTCGGCAGAATAGTGTGTATGATTGTGATTGGTAACAAAGTATTTCCTAAAGAATGCGCTTTATACTTTAATCATAAGCAGTATCGTTGCGTTTAGTATAAGTCCTAGTTCTGTTTAAATAGATAGAGCGCCACGTCCTAAAGGAACTGTTAATATTTCCCGAAAGCCAATAATATCTGTCAGAGATTAATTATTAACGATCTATCGAATAATACAGTAAGTTTACACTGCAACCTTACACTGCAATAATAAAATTTAAGCATCCGAATTCAGCCTCCCGGGTGTAGATCCATCGGGTGAATGATCGCGCATGGGCTGACTTCGGCTAATGTTTTGTGTATTAGCATAAATTGTTGTCGTATGCTAAAGGTGTTTTAATTAACTAAAAGACATATAAATTTTGGCAGGTTAAACTGCTAAAGGTCTTCAAAAGCGCGAACAGTAACAGTTTATAATCTTATTGCAGTAGGCAATAAGGTTGCAAAATACCGTAGTGACTGGTAAAACTGAACCGGTACTTCTGTAGGTCAGTAGGCCTAACTGTCATCACCGGTACCGGTACTGCTGTACAAGTACATTTAGTATTATTCGATTTTGATTATTGTATACTGGTAGGTCTTAGTACTTAATCAGGGACTGCAGCCCTGAATTTTTATTGAGATTTTACCTATTTCTGTCGGTTTTATTTCCTAGTAGGCTAATATTGAGCAGAAGGCGTGTGACCCTGCTCAGATTGTTCAGATAATTGTAGGCTGAGCTGCTGTCTGACTGTTGTTGAGTTTGGAGAGATTACGGCGTGTGTAGAGTTTGTCTGATAAAGTGCCGTTAGTAAGTTGGGGCAGCCATATGCGGTAAGGTCAATCCCCTCTTAAAGAATAAGTCGTACTACCGTGTTAGAACGCATACTAACTAACAGTTTCAGAGTCTGCATATACTGTAGTTTATTTAGGCTTGATCGTAGTCTGCCAGTGTTTTAGCCTGTGTTTGTTTGTGTGGTCTGTTCAGGTACCGTAATAGTTATTACTCAAATATTTGTAGGCTGGATTGTTGTCTAGCTATTTTTAGGTCTGAAGGGATTGCTGCGTGTGTAGAGTTGGTCTGATAAAGTGCCGTTAGTAAGTTGGGGCAGCCATAAGCTGTAAGGTCAATCCCCTCTTAAAGAGTAAGTCGTACTACCGTGTTGGAACGCATACTAACTAACAGTTTCAGAATCTGCACATACTGTAGTTTGTTTAGGCTTGATAGTAGTTTGCCAGCGTTTGGTTTGTATTTGTTTGAGAATTCTTTACGGGTAGCGTAATATTTATTATTCAGAGTTTATGCGATTATTCGCAACATTCATGTCCCCAAGTTTATTCCTACAGTAATTGTGCTTGTTATACATACCGTTATAGTTAAACTAACCCCGGTACTACATCAGGGCTGCTCGGCGTAGGTAAAGACTGGAGATTTTGTGCTTCGGTCACTCCAGCAGATGCCGTGGTTCTTTTAACTGTTCAAGTATATTTAACTACTGATTATTTGTTATACCGGTACTTGTACCTAATTTAGGGTTTAGTGTACAGTGCTTTCCGAAGTAATTAGTGTAGCAGTATATTTGTGTTGTAAAGTGGTTGATAGGCACATTCGTTAGCTCTATTAGCTTCTGGGTAGGAACAATCCGTGATACATAACGTAGTACCTATAGCGATACGGTTATAGGTTGTCAAGCGGTGGTATTTTCCTATCTGGACAGTACAATATATTTACTACTTATTATTTCAAATACCGTAGTACCCTGTCCGTTGTAATAACCAGAAATTCTAACCCTTTGTTAGGCTGGTTTGTAGTTTCCTGTAAAATTACCCTAAAAATTTCGTACGTAATATTTTGTTGTGTTTAATTAGAGAATTAATCTCACCCGTATCGTAAGTAATTTGTAGTATTAAGTAACTTAGGTAAATTAGAATTATCAGTTTTAGTGTCAAATAAATAGCACTTCACTGAGAGGCGTTCAGCTTCTGTGTAGTGACTCCCCCAGAAATAATAACATTTATTTCAAATATTGACAAAAACCCATATAAACGGGTATATAAATATTATAAATCAAATCAAACGATTTATAAATAGTAGGCCTGCCATACAACAACTAGGTCTCACTATCAGTTGGACTACCGCTTAAATAACGGTAATAAAGTAAGTTAAAGTAACTAAGTAACCCTAAAATATTCAGGAATTCAATTATTCTAAAAATAATTGACATACCGGTACTTACCATAGGCTTATTATATTTATTTCTATAAATTTGAGCTGAAATCATACCGGTACTCTGTAATTAATTCTAGTTCATAATTATACTTATATATACTATAAGTGTAAGCTGTATACCGGTATTCAAGATAGGCCTATTATATATTTATATATATCTGTGTTAAATTTATATACCGGTACTCTGTGACAAACCTAGTTTACAATACTTATATATATTATAAGTGCATACCGGTATTATAATATACTGCAATAAATTACCGGTACTAGGCCAGTGGTCATACTGAATTACTAGACTTGCTTTAACTGTAACCATAGCAGTAAGCCTTCAACTGTATAGCTAAACATGTCTGACACTCAGCAAAACCTGTCAGACAGTCTGATCGATACAACTATCTGTGATTCAGATAGGAGTGTGGAGCGAATAAGAAAGGAGTTCGGCTCACCTCCTACTGTAAAAAAGGTCATCCCTCCAGTAGTATCAGACCCTAGGCTAGTCCACCATAGGTCCATCATAGGCACTCGGGCACAGGTAAAACGGGACCAAGAGGCAGTTGTCCTATCGCAGCAACATCTTGGTCAAGAACCTACTTCCCAGCGGCCCGATAGCTCCAGCAGTTCGGATACTGTAGAGCTGACTCCCGAACATGGAGTGCAGATGGCTGATACAGTCTACTCGGACCCCCTTCTTACTCTTCCTGCTGCAGTGCTAACTACTATATTCATTGCGGTGGAGGAACATCAAGCCGACTGGGCGAAGAATAAGCGAGCGACCCAAGATAATTACGCGGGATACGCCAGGGAAGAATTGATATCTATTGTTGAATCACAATGGAACTTTCCCGGACACGGACTTCCGTTGGATCTGTCCGAGGCTACTTGGGAAGATATACACAGGATGGGAGTGGCTAAAGATACAATGGATCCAGCTGTTTGGAAGAGGTCGGCAGCAGGATATGTGCAGGGATTCTTCGGATCCTTGGATCGATTGGAAGAACAACTGTTTCGACAACCTCACGGACCTCAAGAGCAGGAAGACCTGCTATATCAAATACGCGAAAGAACCCTACGCATACGACTAATCCTCTCAGCCTTTGAGGAAACTTCCAAAAGAAGACAGGACACGTCGCTGCAGGTTGCTGTCAAAACTTGGTTACATCGGGTAGATCTCAAAGTCCAGGAAACGGCCCAGTGGAAATCCCAGCTGGCTGAGAGATCAACCTATGAAGAACCAACTGATGTCACCCTTTCTCAAGCGAAAAGCGAAGAGGCCGCCGAGGAACCGCGAACTAGAGACGCTATCGACATTTATTTGTCCGACTATCAGCGATTCCTAGGAGACGAAGAGTTGAGGAGACGGCTGTCTGGACTTTCCCCTAATAGTGAAGGAACCAAGCTTGTGTTGGACTCAATCGATGCCGAAATGTTAGCTGCAAACCAAGCTGAATGTGAAGAAAAACTCCGCCTCACTAGAGTCCGAGAAGAACAAATAAAGAAAAGAAGGATAGAGGAACAAAAGGCGGCGGCTACGGCAGAAGCAGAAGCAGAAAGAAAGGCAGCGGCGGCAGAAGCAGAAGCAGAAAGAAGGGCAGCAGCGGCAGAAGCAGAAGCAAAAGGAAGGGCAGCAGCGGCAGAAGCAAAAAGAAAGGCAGCAGCGGCAGAAGCAAAGGCGGAAAGGGCAGTGGCCGAAGCAGAACGGAGAGCCTCTGAGCAGACAACCCAACTGGAGTTGGAAAATCTGCAAGAGACACAAGACAGTATAAATAAACAGTTTACTGCTAATCAAATGCAGATGATGAGAAAATCTACTCCCAAGCGCCAGGGATACACATCCTCGGAGGAAGGCGATACTACCGATCCTGAAGGCGGAGGAAATAGATCTCATCTAAGTAGGCGTAGAAAAACATATTACCGTCGCAAATTGCCTGATTTGCCCCCAGCTGTTAAAAGACAGCTAACTAGCACAGACTTGGGTA